>JAXGGA010002254.1:0-127045 GCA_038373865.1 Uloborus plumipes
CAGATAAAAAAACAATATACACATATATATTTAAATATCAACATATATTTATTTGTATTGTAAAGCAAAACTGCAAAATTAAATAAGTTTCAAAATATTATATTTTTTCTAAGTAAATCCGCGATATATTGGCGACTTTTTCACTGTCCAAGCTATTGGGTCAAGAAATCCTCGCCAAGCAGGGAAGAGGTTACAAAATCATTCACGCAGATTTGAGCTCGGACTGGGGGAGACTAATTTTCTGCTTCACCAGTCTTGGTCCGGGGAAGCCCTTTTCTCCCCCCGAGGTGCGCAACTCAGGTCTTCCCAGGCAGTAAGACTCAAAATTTAAATTAGACCTCTTTGGATTTTTTTTTGAGTTCCGATGTTCCGAAAATCTTCAATGTGCATTTCTGAGCAGCTAAGGACTTTAGTACGAAATTTGGTAAAGATCCGGCGCAAACTGTGGATTTGTAAAAGAAGCATACTCACTCACACCCAAATATTCACACCCATTTATTATGCAGGTTTAACTTATAATTTAAGTACGGTATACTGCCGATTATCCGCGCTATTGGGATTGTCGTTGTCGCGGATAACGATAAAAGGCTAAAAATAAGTGATAAAAAGAAGATAAAAATTGTGTTTTGCTTAAAATTAATCGTATTGTGTATATAAAAAGTGTTACAAACAATGAAGATAGGAACAGGATTACACATTTGTGTTGTAAGTTCAGAAGCACATACAATCTATAAAGGAATAGTAGTGCGACAAAGCACTCTTCTGTAACATATTGTTACAAATCTTGTAAATAGTTGTTGTTTTTCCTGCTTTGCATCATTTTTACTAGTTTTGGTTTTATCTGGAGACATGTTGCAAAAGTATCTGAAGATATCACTTTTATCACTTATATACCGGCCCTGTAACACTTTGCAGTTTTTACACTTACCCTAACTTTAATAAGCATGAAGACATTTTTCGCTCGGAGTGGTCTTTTTTTTCTTTTTCTTTTTATTGCTAGAGCGTTCTCAATGGATTATTTCAAGTTATGAATAAACAGAATACTCCGGATTTTGCTAGAATATTGTGAACATTTCTTTCCGTGTATAAATAGCCTTGAACACAGTTTTTAGTCAGTCAGTTCTTTTCAGATTTGATCTGGTGACTCGTTTTTATTCGCTTGGGCGGATGTTTGTTTTGCTTTTGTAATTTCTTAATTACTGTTCACGTTAGATACGTGGTGCTGAGTTACTGTTGCGAGTACAGTGTACTGTTTTGCTACCCAATTGCTGGATGTTTAGCAATTGTTTCCCGCTTTATTGTAAATAGTGTAAATACTTGTAAATAAATTTATAGTTACTTCCTCAAGATTGGGCTGCTCATTTAAAGAAAGTTGAAGGTGCTACGGACTCGTTACAATATATTATACCAAACTTAATTTTGCTGTAAAAAAACAAAAAATCGAGACCCTTGCGGATAATTGCCGCAGAAAATGTGTGTGGGGGGGGGGTGCCATTTTGAAGTGCGCCCTTTTGAGGTTTGGGTTAGCGCCCTCATGGGGGAGCCAGTCCGCCCCTGTTTCTAACTATATATATGTATTAGAGATGGAGTGAAGCTTTGGCCATTACACTGAAGTTTCGGCCTGACCGAAGCATGAAGTGAGATTCGGCCGCTTTGGTCTATAAAAATTTATGTTCTAAATTTTCATTTTACAATTACAGTTACTTAAAATATTGTTCTTCCAGCTATACACAATTATGAAATACACAATAAAACATAGAATAAAATTATTTTTCATTAAAATTATTGTGAATTGAACCGTTGGAACCAGAAATTTCAATAAATAAAAGTATATTTTATTTAACAAATAGTTCTTATGAAATAAATAAGTTACACATTAAATTACATTTAATTAATAATAACATGAACAACTTAAGTTGATTTAAAATGAAGCAAATAAAAAAAAAGTGGCTTTCTTTAAACATTTCTAGTGTTGACACTTCGAGGGAGAAGATGTCAATTTCTAACATCTACCTGGCCACAGAAATTTTTTGTAAGTCATATTTTATGTAATAGAGTTATAAGTATAAAATTTCAGTTTTTGTTTAATTTATTAATGCGAACAAAATTTAACCCATTTGGTAGGTAGATGTTGATCGAAATTGTAAATAATAGTCTAGGATTATAAAACATCACGAGAAATGCCAAAAATTAAATTGAAGCTGAATTTTTACTTGTTTAACTAGTAAAATATGAGAAGAGTGGCCATTCCTTGCACATGCATTTTTGATAAAAGATATTAAGTTTCAATTTGAAGTGTTGCTTAAAAGAAAAGCTTATTTTTAATTGAATTCTTTTTGAAATTAACAGTTCTAAAATCAAACTTATGAAAGATTTTATTTAAGGTATAAATGTCGAATGATAAACAAGAAACTAACAAATTTAACTTTAAAATTATTAAATTAAGAATATTTAGATAAAGATACGATGCAAATAACAGCTATTTTAGTAATTTAATATTTGATCAGTAATTCCCAAAGTGTGTTCCGCGGTACCCAGCCAGTCTAGCGCCCGTGGTAAACTTAAAGAAATTGCATCCCCCCCCCTTGTTCTGAATTTCCTTGAACAGACATTAAAATCTCAGAGGAATGTTATCTTACAAATTTATTCAAAATATCATTGATATACATAGGCACTTAGTTATAAACTCGGTTATAAAATTAACATCAAAAGAATTGAAAAGTATAATGGCAGATTTATCATTTCACAACAGCAAGAAGTCCCCAAGAGGATCACAAAGGCAAGAGAAAACAGGAACAGATACAAGGGAGGAGGGACATACTACTGATAAATTTTCAATAGCGTTCAAAAAAAGGAATTTTAGACTATCTTTGATGCTAGCAGAACGGAGATTTAAAGTCCATTTGCAGAAAAGCTAGACTGAAAGTAAACAAGTTGCCAGAAGGTTTGCCGCTATGCTACTTTTGGGGATTTTTTATAGAAGGGAATAAAAGTTAACCAATAGGATTTGCATTCGCCGTCTGTTTGGCACCAATTTATTCTTGTTCAAGCCAAACACGTGATTGACGAAGCCGAATGGCTCAATTCTTTGTTTACATCTAGTTTAGCTATTCGGTGAACGAACTGTACTGCTCTCCTCAGAATACATTTTGCAAGTCCAAAACATATGAGATAAAACAAATGTGTAGTATTAACTACACATTTATAAACCAAAATGTGTAGTAAATGCTTCATAATAAAATCAATCGCCCATCCCTTGAAACATTTTGAGATCAGCCCTTGCATGAAAAATATTTTAAGTAATTTTGTTCATCTCTAAGGGGTCCCCAAACCTGTTGGTAAATCTGCCACTGAGGTGAAATAGTAACAAACGGTATAACAATAAATCTATGTACAATGCAGGAATTTTTTTCCTGTTATAAACTATGTTTGAGTCATTGATAAAATAAAACATTTCATGGAAGCCTTTTGGAAAATGGAAATACATAATACATTAATATAAAATTCACAAGAAATAATAAATAACAATAAATGAATTCATATGAAAATATGGTACTTATACATTAACTCCACCGCAGCCACAGATTTGGCAGTTAAAACAGAACTGCCGATATTTTAGCGGTGTTGGATAACTACATGTGCATGTCAACAAAAACTGCCAAATCTTTAGCGGCCATGGAATAAATACGTAAGTATGGAAAATACTTTTAAGGTTAAAAATAATGGAACAATTCTCAAATAGAGTTCATTTTAACGAAAACATGAATATGTAATTTGATATTTATCGTATATACTCGCGTATAAATCGAGAAATTTAGTCCAAAAAATGAAGTTGAAAGTTAGGGGGTCAACTTATATGCGGGGCAGAATTTTCTAAAATTTTTCCTGAACAACTCTTGGAAAGAAAACACTCAAAAACAGCAGATTTTTCAGATTCAGTTTAAGTATTTTAAACAGACGCTAAAGAAGTAAATACTCATACATTCTACTGTATTTTTGCATGGTTTGATTGTGAAATAAAGAATAAAAATTTACAATAAACGACAGATGCCTCGAAAAGTGCGGGAATTGAAGTATTCGCGAATTTTTCAAATGATGGTGATCATTTTTTTAAAACAGAATCCAATATGGCTACATCGTAAAATTTTATTGATAATAATGCAAAATAAAAGCAACAGATAGCAAAAATTGTAACCGCAAAATCGAACCCTTACAAAAACCGCGATCGTAAAATTGAACCCTTTACAAAATCCCGATAGCAAAAATCAAATAAACTCTTTTTGTAAAAAAGAATAACACAAGAATGCCAACTGCATTTCATTTTCCTTCTTTTTAAAAAGTTTATATTCAAAAATTGCGGCAAAACATTCCCGGATTGATCCCGATTTACAAAAATTGTGATCGCAAAAATGAATCCTTTTGTGAAAAAGAATAACAATCGTGCAATTTGTAACACAAGAATGTTCTTTACATTTCATTTTCCTTCTTTTCAAAACGTTTATATATTTAAAAATCACGGCAAAACGTTCTCTATTGTTTCAGAAAGTGTGGTCTCGACTTATACTCAGGTTTTCGCTTTTTTCCCGATTTTCCTTCCAAAATTAGGGTGGTTGACTTATACGCAAGATCGAACTATATGCGAGTATATACGGTATATAAATAAAATGGAATATATGGAAGTACATGTTTTTCAGAAATAAATTTTTGAATATTTGGCTCCAAATTTGTGACATAGTCACTTCTTGTACTTTTTGATTTGTAAAATTTACAAGCTCTGTTTTGCTGTGAAAAGTGTCAGCAGACTGTGAAAAACATATGCATATTTTTCACATTTTAGCACACCTGATCATTTTATGAGGAGACAAAGGGAAAAGTTACATCTCAGCTAGAAAGGCACAAATTGTTCTCTGACATGCAGTTCAGAGCGCAAATCCGTAATAATAGTGCAAAGATTGTTTTTAACAGTTATTCAAAGAAATCAAAATGAGGATTAGAGCATTAAAAATGGCAAAAATGTTTCCTGTGGCTGTTATAAAAAAAACTACAATTCCATGTAAGCTCCTTTAGTAGACCTGAACTCTCTTCGTAGCTTAAGCTGTCTTAGTAGCCGTAAAACATTTTGTGTCATTTTTTAATGCTTGTAACTCGCGGGTGTCTTGCTTTTTATCTAGGTTTAAACATTTTTTGCTGTTATTGCGAATTTGTTTTGCATTGCATAACAAATCAGATTCACGTGCCGGGTAGTGAATTAACAAACTATAAATGCATGTAATACCTTCATTTGAAATAAGATCAAATATTATGTCCACAAGAAGGGGAATTTCAATAGGGTCAATATAGGCACATGTTGGAAAACACCACTTTTTCAATTTTCACATTCAGTATGCCTTCTTGTTCCAAAGGAATCTAATTTTTCTAGCGTTATACTATTTCATTAAGTAAAAATACATTTCTTGTTGGTTTGTACTTTGCACTTTCTAACAAAACTGAGAGGCTTTAATTTCACAGTTCACTTATTTTGAAAACAAATTTTACATTTTTCCTAAAATACGTAAAAATTTTCAACTACATGTACTTTATACCTCATGAGTCCAATGTAAATAAAATGTACCAAAGGCATTGACATAAATTCAACAGCTTAGTTTTAAACTTTTTTTTTTTTGAAAAAAAAAGCTTGATTTCCCATCATGTGACCCCCCTATTCTTGTTGATTTTCAACAACTAAAAATTCATTGTTTCTTTCTAAATCATAATGCACCATTTTGAAATGTTAACACTTTTGTGAAGAATTGCGAGCATTTTTCAATATTTTTTTAAGTGATGGCAAAGATGAAGAGCTTGAAGTTGATGAATCTGAGTCTTCTTCGTTGAATAAAAGATCTCTCCTTCTTGGATCACAAGAGTTAACTGATTTTTTGCAATAACTGAAACCTTCATTTTCATTATTGTCTATTGAAATAGGAACCTTTTCCAAATCACAGTTTTTGTTTTGTGCATTTTGTGAATCCAATTCTTCAATTTGATGAAAATTGGGAAGAATATTTTTCTCCCTCTCATAATTTAAACTTTTCACAATCACATCTTTGCTGAATGACCTTTCTATCTTGTCGCAATCAGGAAGAGTATTTTTCTCATTCTCATTATTTACACTTTTCATTCTCATATTGTTACTGAACGATCTGTCCATCCTGTTACAATCAAAAAGAATATTTTTCTCACTCTCATTACTTGAACTGTTTGTGGCCATATTTTTACTGAATAAGCTTTCCATTTTGTTGCAATCGCTCCCATTTTTTCCTTTGTTAGAACTATCTCTAAAATCAAACTTTGTAGTTGAACATAAATTTACACTGGAACCTACAGAGCTTTTACAAGGGAACTGAGATGATTTACATGATGCAATGAATCGTTTATGTTCCTTAATCGCTCTAAATTGTTTATACTTTCTCAAAATCTTTGAAGCATGTTTAGTAACAGAGTAAGAATCTTCCAACAAGAAATCTAAATATCTATAAGAATGAGCTTTTTCAAAAACCGTCAGACCAGAAGTTGATTTCTGTCTTATACTTGAGCTGCAATTTTCTCTTGAGCTTCGGGCTTCATAAGCAGTACTTGGCACTAGGTAATTTCCTACAGAATGATCAACACTGATTTCAGAAGAGTAATCAACAGTAGAAGTGTCAGGGAAAGAATTAGATAAATCTGAGGTAACATTATCTAGGTCGATTTCTCTTTTTAGTAGCGACACAGAGCCCACGTTGTTCTTGGCAGTGTACCAGTTGTTCAGTTCGGCACATTCTAACATGGAATGTCCATCATGGAAACATGCACAACAGTGTTTCTCCACGGGTAGAAGTATGCCGATTTTGGCTTCGACACACTTGGGTAAGATGATCTCTGCATCATTTACAGGTAAAAGAAAGGTAATAAGACGTCTTCCACTAATTACATGATTAAATTTGGTGTTGTCATATTGTACAGTAAGACATTCGATTTTCAATACTGTCCCAAATTTGCTAAACAGTTCATGCAGAAATGAATTGGTAAAAAATGGATAGACATTCGAAATTGTATACTGAGAAATTAATGGAAGAGTACTTAGTGTCTCAACTCCAGACTTAATTCCATCTTGTATGAGTTCATACACATATTCTGCTCTAGACAGAAATATTATTGCGTTTCCTTCTTCTGATTCTAGATCAAGTGCGAAAATTTCAGATGCTGGAATCTTCTCTTCTAATAAATTCAACAGATATTCAGGATTTAAATTAGAGTTCTGAATTCTTACTCCATAATTCGGACAAATTATTACTTCAGCCATCTATCAAAACATTCTAATCAATTTGATAGACATTCGAAATTGTATACTGAGAAATTAATGGAAGAGTACTTAGTGTCTCAACTCCAGACTTAATTCCATCTTGTATGAGTTCATACACATATTCTGCTCTAGACAGAAATATTATTGCGTTTCCTTCTTCTGATTCTAGATCAAGTGCGAAAATTTCAGATGCTGGAATCTTCTCTTCTAATAAATTCAACAGATATTCAGGATTTAAATTAGAGTTCTGAATTCTTACTCCATAATTCGGACTAATTATTACTTCAGCCATCTATCAAAACCAATCAAAACATTCTAATCAATTTGTTTACGTTTCTTTTTATTTCATAGCGGCCGTAACAATTTAAAAGAATACTATGTATATCTCAGAAACTAGAAAACTTTGTATATTGACCGTAAGAGGCGCTACTTAATGCATTTTGCAGTGGAGTTAAACAAGAAAGTGGAGTGATAACATTACGGAAGTTTTCAACTCCTGCTCATCCGCCATTTTGAGAGCGTGGTCTTTTTGTGATATTTCATTGTAAGCAGGAATTGTTGATAAAACAAATAGTTATGAAGTCAACATTTGTATGCATTTTCTTGTTTTTTCCTTGTAAAATGTATTGAATACTTGCCCCCCCCCCCCAAATTGAAATTTTGAAATGATGCTCCCGGTCTCAACATTTTTTTTAATTTTCCCACGGGAGAAACCACCTAAAATTAAAGATATTCTATACCCACATAAGGGGGGGGGGCTTACAGGCACTGCATCAATCTTATAATACCTAACTTCCTACTAGGTCAATAAAAAAATACAAAACAGCCTGCAGTGAAATGAAAATGAAAAATGCAGCTTTTTCTTTTTTTGGCGAAAATCCAGATCTTCGTTTTTGAATTCCCGGAAAAAAACGGGTTTTTTGGGAAGGTAATTTTGAAAACTCCCGAAAGTTTTGGGAATTTTCAAGAAATTCTGGTTTTGAAATTTGTATTTATTACCCGAATTATACCCTGTGTATTATATACTGTGTAACCAGAGGATGCAGCCGGAAGTAAAATTTTCTCCCAATGGTTATCATAGTTACTGCGCTACGTACTTTTCTCCCACTTAGGCAAGGATTCAAGTGAAACAGCATTGCAATCGCTTCGAATTGCAATCGCTATTGGAAGTGAATTACATTATCATTAACTTAAGGCCCCTATATTGACTATATATATATATATATATATAGGTCTATATAGCGGCTCTACATCAACTTAACTTGGCACTGACAGCAATCTCCTCTTATTCGCCAAGTAGGCTGTGACGTTTTATCTAGCTCGTTTTACATAGGCAAACGTCACGATGTTTTTATCAAAAAACGTTCTAATGTAATTCATTTCCAGTAGCGATTGTAATTTGCGATCGTCTGTTTCACTTGAATTCCTGCCTTAGCGTTAGTAACAATGGTTAAATGCAAACGATTAAAAATTGTTTTGTGCGTAAACTATTATTCAATCAACGTTAATTTAATACTTTAAAGTATAAACACTTTTAAAGTATTTATATAACGGATATTCATGATGGCAGGTCTTACTAAAACAAACTATTTAGCACTAGATTTGTTAGAAAACGTTTAGAAATAACTCGAAAATGATGATATAAAGAAAAGCGTAAGCCTAATTCGATATACATAAAATAAGTGAAATGCCTCAACAGCAGTGTATAAAAAAAGAGTGAAACTGTTGTCTTTCATGCGGTTTCCATGAAGACGATGCAAAATTTCTAAAACTAACACCCCTATTTTAAAGTAACCGAGTATAGAGACATTCAAAAGATATTTCCTGTAATTACGTTTTACAGTGTATGGAATTGCTTATCAGAGAAAAATATTTCAAAATAATAGCTGAAAGAGGCCACCCTATCTTGAATTTGTTTTGTCACAGGGTATAGTTTCAAATTGAGATTTTTTTGATGAGTTTGCTTTCTAAAAGGACAACTGCTTATCACTTGTAATCGTTGCTTCTTCACGCCTTAATTGATGTTTTTTTTAAATAAAATGTTTAGTATTTTATGTAATTAACATAACTTTTTTTTACATAACACTAACATTGAAATTTTTTCAATGTATGTCACATATACAATCTCCTTTGAAACATCACATTATACTATGTTACAACAGACAAGGTTGTCTGAGTGGTTTTTACCAAATTAAAAATATTTATTTCAGCATTATTTTTTTCTTTCTCTTTTTTTAGAAGCTCCAAAGGCAGTGACACTTTAAAACAGTACTGTTTTAAAAGTTGCATTTTTAACTCAAATAATGACGAAGTCCTTATTTTTTACTCATACATTAGGCATAACAACTATGTAAAAAAAAATACTGTGTTTGTTGACATTCAAAATTCCCGGGGGGGGGGTTCCTGGCTCTCAAAAAATATGGGGGTTTTGCAGATGGAAAAACCCAATATATTCCCGGAAATAAACCGGGTTTGTTGGAAAGGAAATTTTGAAAATTCCTGAGAGTTTTAAGAATTTTCAAAGTTTTGAGAAATGTTTGTTTTTAAATTTGTATTTCTTACCCTAATTAGATATATTCAAAAGATATTTCCTATAATTATGTATTCAACAAAAAAATTATAAAATCATTAAGTATTTTACCTCAAAATATAACTGTTTGAGATCATTTTTCCTTCAAGCTCCTTCTCATCCTTTTACACATCATTTTCTGTTAATACTTTGGGTATTTTGCTTTAAAATTATAATGTTCTTAAAAAAATTATTTGAGAAATTGCTGCCCCTCTTGCTATTGCGCCCTGGCAAGAACCATTCCTTTTACACCTAGGTAAGCCACTGGTTGTTTATATAATTAAAATTTTAAGTGCTCTTAAAAAAATAAAAGAAAACTGATGTGTAATAAAAATATTTATTTGAACTTGGTAAATATATTACAATTTGTTCAGTAGAAAAGATATTCAACAATGCTGTAAGTACACTTCAAGGAAAGATTCTTTGGAATATATTATGTAATAAAATGTTACAGAAAATAAATACTTCTTAAAATACAAATGACAAAAGTTTTAAAATCTGCAAATGGGAAAGTTAGTTTTTACAATAAAATATCATTTTAGGTGAAGCGGTAACGCCAACATAGTTATAGTAAGGAAAGGTTTTTTCGCCTTCTTCTGTGCAAACTAAAGATACATTCTCGTCATCAAACAAGAACCATTTGTTGGATGAACCGACCGTTTGCCTATTGAGGATTTCTGCAGTTGCACAACAACGTTCAATATCTGGAGTGTGAGCATTTCCAGAAGGTTTTGCTTCATCTACTACAGCAGTTGAAACATGTTGATTGTCTCGGATGAAGGCAACATAGTGTCCAGCTTCTGTGGACAGTCCGATGTGAACAACAATTGCATATAGTGAGTAAGTCTGGTTTTCCTCACAGTCGAATATCTCAGTATTTTCACTTGTTTGGAGAGACAAAGGAATAGCAACTTTTGTAACAGCCTTTTCATAGAACCCACTACACAAAAAAGAAACAAATTCAACTCATTAATATCTTATTTTTAAAGCAAATATATTTAACTTGAAAAATAATATTTGATCATGACAAAGTTATAAGACTCTCTAAAAACAAACAAACAAAAATCTCTAATCTAAAGACTAAGCTTTTTTGCACTACAAAATATGAAATAAAATAAGTATATGATAGCTTGCTTACAACACTCAAAAATTGCAGTTAATTTTAATATCTTTATATTTTTGCCTCAGAGTAACGGTAAGACATCTTATCCTAGAAATAAAAGTAAGATATCCTACTATTGTTATAAGGCAACAATATTTAACTTAATTCTAGAGTAGCCAATAAAATTTAAATTAAAAATAAAGAAAGAAGAATAGGTTGTACAATAAAGAAAAGTTATTCATACAAAGCTGTGTACACTGCCAATTTCTTCGCTCAAATTTTTAATTTAACTAATAAGGAAACTATTATAACAATTTATAGCTACAAATGTGTGTCTAATATTAAGAGTTAACAAATAATACAGTACTCCTCGTTACATCACATTTTGTTATATTGCTCATTCACATATATTGCGCTTTTCTTTTGTCTCAACAAAATTCTGTTCTGAAAAAATAATAGAAAAGAACAAACATTTCAGAATATAATATATTCTGAAAAAATATATACTTTCTTTGATGTCAAACAAAAATGAGATATCAAAAAAGAAAAAAAAAGAGTTGTATTTCTAAAAAAAGGAATTTTTTTTTCTTTTTAATCAATAAACCAAAATAATATATTTTCCATGCACTCTAAAGAGGCACGTGCCGTGAACAACCGCCCATGGTAGGCAGATGAGATAATTTGTGGAATAATAATACATATGTTGAAAAAAAGCATATGCTGTTAACCGTAATAACACAGTATGAATATTAATGATATTTACGTAGTCCCTAAATATGGATAAAAATATTTTCAGCTGATTCTATAGAAAATCCATTCTTCTTTCTTTCATTGTGGTGAAAATATCCGTGACTTTCATAAAAATTGAAAGTGGGGTCTTGTTTCATTTTGTTCACTTTCTTTTTCTATGGATATCAAAACAAGAAAGAAAGGTTGTTAATTTGTCATTCTGTTCCTTTTGTTGCTCTTAGTTCTTTTTATGGCCGAAAATATTCACTATAAAAAAAATTGGGGCTGGTATAGTCAAAATTAACTGCAACAACATCAGTTTATAGAAACAGTTGGCTCAGTTCACTTTTCAAAAATAAAATCAAGTACATTTTAAACATTTGTCAAAAAAAAACTGGTTCCCATAAATATCTACAAATATGCAATCCGTCTTATAATGTCAAAAAGTTTCGGTACTTTTTTCTAGACTGCTGAATGCATCCTTATCAATTCTAAAAGCTAATTTTTAAAATTGACTTCCATATAATAATGATATGAATTTTTTAATATTTTGTCGCTTTACTTCGTAAGTCTTTTTTTTTCAAAAAGTTTAAACAGAACAACTATCCTGAGGTTTCAACTTAAACATGGGAAACAATATGACAAATGAAAAAACGAAACATTTGAAAATTACGGAAAATTTCACAGAAAACAAACTACTATATAAAAAACAAATCAAGATGCAAAAACCATTGAGAATTTCGCTAACGCTCACCGCTCTGCACATAATGTCCAAATTGCAGCAGAGAATCGAAGAGACCGGCAGAGAAAGAGTGTAGCCTCCCGAGCTGATTTTCATCGGCTACGGCAGATAGCAGGGTTGGCAAAGATTTTCCCACCCCCGGTAAATACCATGGTTAAAACCGGTATTTACCGTCCTCGGAAATACTATGTTTTTCCCACATGGGAAAAACTGATTATTTAAAACATAAATTCAAAACAATCTTTAAAAATGTCAAAATTGAGTTCTAAGTAAATAGCTTGAAAGATTTTTTTTTTTTAAAAGAAGATATACAAAATCTAACAATGGAGTAAATTTATTTGAATATTTACATACCACACAGAGTCCCAAATATTTACCAATCGTATTCGTATTTTTCATCTCCCCCTTACACATTGGATTTTAGCATCATGTAACAAAATACTAATTTACAATCATTTTTACTGGCTTTTTGTAAAACCAGTCTATTTCTAATCTTGTTTTGGATAAAAGAAAAATTAAAAAAAAATACGCTCAAGAGATGCTGATGATGCAGGACATCCCTGAAGATGTTCCATTAATTGGAGAAATTCTGCATCTATTCCGGTTTTACTTAAATTCCTCAACCAAAGTGCACGATCAGATTCCTCCAGATCTTGTGATAACTTTTCACCTTTATATTTCGGATTCATCAGGTGTGCCAAAAAATGGACAGGGGTCGTTGCTTTATCAAAGCTTAATTTCATTTTGCTGAAATGTGGAATGAGCTCTTTACATTTTGTAAATATTACACCTTACACCAAACCAAAATTGTAAAAAAAAATTGTGTTTAAAAGGTCAACGTAAAAAGTAATAAAATTTTTATTTAAATTTGAACACAAATTATTTATTGCTTCTCTTGATGACACTGATATTTTTAAGTTTAACAATTTTATTTTATTGTGTTCCAAAAATAGTGGAAATTAATCATTATAAAACAACTTAATGAGCAAATTTTATGCTTTTTGCAATAATTCCTATTTTGTTTTGTCTTTTTTCTGCAGAATAATTTTAAACCTAATGAAAATTTGTATAATAATTATATATTTGTAACTTTAATTTTACACATCAGACAGAAAAATCCAGAATATTGTTTACATATTGTCATTTCCTAGTATTTACCAGTTTTTTCCGGTATTTACCAGTTTTTCCCGGTATTTACCAGTTTTTTACGGTGGGATGGGAAAAACAAGTTTTGGACGGGAAAAAGCCAACCCTGCCAGATAGGTTGATTTTATTCTGCCTCCAAGGTTGCTTTGGCTAACGCGAAGAGGGGGTTTGCATGCTAAGCATTGCATATATACGGAAGTCGAAAAGCAGCGTCAGTCGCTGCTTTTCAAGTGTATCACAACAGTGGAAAAATTCCATTTTTTTTTTTTTTTTTTTTTTATTGCTGTGTAAAACCGAAATATTTTTTTCTAATCAACGCATTAAATGTCATTGAATGAAGTGGTGAGGTTATTCTGTTTTCTTCGTGGGTAGGCACTGCCTACTTTGCCTACCCAGATGGCACGTCCCCGACTCTAAACTAGTTGCAGTTTGATCCTTTGAGCGGCTGCAAAATAAAATCCCACTTTTGGATATTTCACAAGCTGAATTTTCCATTCAGAATTTTGAAAAAAAAGTACCAACAGAATTAGGAACTTAACTATTCAACTCAAGTTGATTTTAAAATGTTTAACTTAACTACTTGCAAGGAGAAAATAAATTATTAGGGGGTCGTAAAGTAAAAAACATGGCCCTTACGGGGTTAAGCCGACAACTTATATTCAATTTGCATTCTGCGATAAAACAATAGAAGTATTTTAATTTTTTTCTTAAACCTTAAACAAACACTTGGTAAGCTAGTTTTCATTTTTGTGTTTATTAAGAAAATCAGCATAATATGACAATTAAAGATATTGGTCTTTTGTCATGTCAAAATCAATTGAAAATTGATGCTATTATTTTGTTCTTTAATTTTAAGTTATTCATATTTTGGCAAATACATAGTTAAAATATTGCTAGATAATGGCACTGCAAACTATTTCACCAATTCGCTTTGCCTCGCTATTTCACCTTACCCTACATTAAGAATATGAAGTTATACCTAGAGCAACTGGAATCTGTCAGATGCAATAAAAGCACAGGAGGTGTTGAGATGACTTCTGAGCTCATCTTGGTTTCATTTTTACGGCAACATTCATCACAATTAACTTTATTTTCATCTCGCATGACACTATGACAATGCTGAGCCAGGCAATTTCTAAGATCAACAGTATCTAAATAAAAAATACATGATTATAAATATTTTTAAACACTGTAATGTTGACAAGCATTAGTATGGAAAAAATACTGAGAATTTCTATATGTGTACTTGCTCAATATGTAAGTGAATTCAGACTTATAAATATACATTTGGAAATTCATTATGTTAAAATTGATGACAGCAGAAAAATTCAAAAGTTGTAAATTCCCATTAACAGGTACAATCACTCATCCACAAACCAAACGATTGTTCAACTGAACTGAACTGAGACAAAGTTTACTCACAAAATAAACATTCATTTGGGGAAAAAAAAGCATTAAATATAAAATTAACCTAATTAAAAAATATATAAATATATATAGAGAAACAGACTGCAGAACCAAATTATTATATAGAACTCTAACATATTTTCAATGAGCCGGCATGGCTGATGTGTAGGGAATAAAGGGAATAGAGAATATCATAGTCCCTTTACACTTCTTATAAATAAGTCCTAGAGTATTTCCAAGGGAAACACAATACAGTAATAACAAATATGGGCTTCCAAACTTTAACGTTTGAATAGACATTGAACGAGAAATTTTAATCAGAGATTTAAAAGATCAAATGTCAAAAGAATTGTATTACCTTCCGTATCAGAGTCATGAGCAAATGGAAATCCCAAATCATAAAAAATATCCTCTTTCTCTCGACGAGATTCGCATTCCAAACATTTTGCGGTAATACGAAGTTTGCCTTTAAATCCAAGAGTCAAGTCGTCAACATTCCCCACTTGAGGCTGGCAAATTAACTTTGGAGCCTTAGGTGACCTTCCAACTGCCTTCCTTTTGGTGAGAATACTTTTTTGCTTCACTGCTTGCTCTATGGTAGCTAGCTCTTCCATTAAATTAGTTGTGATTTCTTGGCACAAAGTCGTAACATGACAGTCGTAAACTTTTTCTTTGTTTGCATTGTCCCTAATTTTTTTTATTGTTTTGCAACTAGATGCAAAACTAGAAATTACAGTCAGTAAAAATTCATGAGCATCATGTTGTTCCCCTTCTTCAAACAGCAAACATATTTCTCTGAAAAATATTATTATGAGTATTACAAAAATATATTAATATGGTCGAATTTGAATTTGTAGCCCAAACAAGATGATTAAATTTACATTGGTAATTGAAAACAAAATTTAAAGTTTTAGGGCTACTGTTTGAAAATATCATAGTGAAACCATGTTTAATCTCATTTTTAGCATATAATCTAAAATACAATATATGGTGTATATATACAATATAGGGGTACACCCAATACTGTATTTTGCAGAATGCCGAATATTAAACCGAATACTTAACATGCGGTTAATATTTTTAATTGTAATATTTGAACTTTTTTTTATGATAATATGAAATCAAAATTATTTGTCTGTTTTGTGTCTTCAGTGCAGTGTGAATGCATTTCAATTTAGCATCCTAACTTTATCTGGGAGTAAGACGGTGCGCCCGCCAAGTTGAACAAAAGTCTAATATTGATATGATCACTATAAATACTGAAAGGCAACTTAAAAGGATACTATTTATAACAAAGTTGTTAAATAGTGTGCCCAAGATATTAACTAAAATAATCGACCTAGTTTTACTTCAGACCTTGCACCCTTTTTACGATGGAAGCAAGACTTTCATTTTTGTACATTTTATGTTTTTGATGGGATTTACTTTTAAAGTACAATTTAAAATGAATTTTTGAGTACAATTTAAAATGAATAAAATATAAAATTAATCATTTGTAAAAGTAATTTTTAAATACAACTTATTTCATCTCTATAAAAATTGTAATTTTGAAAAATATTCTAGAGAAAATATGTAGCATTTCAATTTGATAAAGGACTTTTTTACATTTTCATAAGCATATATTTGATTCCTTAAAATGGTACCTGAGTTGCTCATTTTGATGACTTCAAACTTATCCTTGGCATCATAATGACGCCTAATTTTAAAATCTTATTTCTAACACTAGTGCCAAATATATTAATACTTGGTAGCTTTAATCATATGCAAGATTCATTTGTTCAAAAAATATTTTTAAGTGTAATTTATGCATAACATGATGTTCAAAAATCAACTATAAAGTAAAGTCCCGATAATATGCATTCTACAGTACTATAATATAAGGGGATATAAATATATAGATGGTTTTACTTCACAAGCAAAAGATTTATTAAAGCTTTGAAAAAAATTGCCTAATATTTGTCATCCGCAGTTCTTCAGTTTTATAAAAGGCGTAGGGGATAGCATTGAATTTCCATTTTATGAGCAATACAAAAGATCACAAAATCAGTAACAAAGAAAAGAAAAAAGACAAATCAAAAGTACTAAAAACTACGGCTGACTTTTCCACTAATATGTAGGATGATAATACTAACCTCAAACTTAAAATGAAAGCCTTAAGAGGTTTTGGAATCACACGAATTTCCCGTCTCTTGTTTTTCAGCACACTTTCTCTTCTTTTCATAGCTACATAGAGCTGAAAAGGTAGCAAAGGATTATTACTAAGTAAGAACAGATAATGAAAACACATATTTTCAGTGATAATATACCTATAAACGAAATGCATTCCATATCCGGCATTTTACACGAACTGTCTATGGAATACCAATTTCAGAAATCCTAAATCAGAAAGACTAGGAACCCAGAACTTTTTTGTTTAAATTTAAATATAAAAAACATTATTTATAGTATTATCTTTTTTAATTTTAAACCTTCAAAATTATTTAAATTCATAAGTACTTTGTTGAAAATGCAGTACATACATCTTATTTTTATTCATTCAATGTCACATGTCTTAATAGTAGCATTTTGCTGAAATTGTGTAACAATTCTTATACATAAGTCTTTTGTTCAATATACTTCTTGTTTTTACATTAGTATTAATGAAAGCCATATAAGCAGAATGCAAAGCTATTCTTATGCATAAATATAGTTTATATACTATATCCATCAGCATATCGTAAAATGTGAAATAAAAAGCAAAATCTGTGGGTCATACGTTGTTGCTAATTATCTGTTATTTTTTGCAAACCCGAGAATGCTCTCACTGAAATTGATAAGGGGAAAAATGAGAAGAGAAACTTGGCATAGACTTTAATGAAATTCAGAACAAAATATCAAACATTACAAATTTGACAACTTCCACTATTTTTTGAGTCAGGATCTAAAACTTTTAAAAATTCCAAAAAGTGGAAAGATTGCAATCCAGAGCATTTCCAATTTCCAGTTCCACACTATATCTGACTAAAAAGTTTGTACACTAAAATAGAAAAAAAAATACTAGAAGCCTCCTATGATAGTTTCTTTTTGTTTTAAGGTGAGGATTACTGTAGGAATTTCTTTTTTAAAAAAATTACAGAATTACCCTATTTAACCTTTTGGATCCGGGCTTTCGTATAGAAGTTTTCCTTTCGAGACGAGCAGTACAGCTGTTGAACCACAGATCTCTTTTCCTCTGAAAACGGGAAGGTGCAAGGGCAAGCACTTAGGTTTTATGACTTTGCGGTTCAAATACAAAGCCGTAATCCCCCAGTAACAGCATATGAAATCTTGGAAAATTCCCTGGCTCCAAAGGGTATAAGCGAAGATTGCAACCCTGTCCTCAAAGGAAAAAAGACTTGCGGTGCAGCATATGTACCACCTGGTTCTTAAAGGTTAATGATTTCTTGTTATATATCTACTCCATGCCATGGAACCATGAGTTTCATGAAAATTATTTTATTTACTGTGTATCGACAAACTAATAAAGAGATGTAGAATATGTCAAAATATTTGAGCCAAGTAAACTGCATATTTTGAACTAAAACATCCTCTCTATAGTTTATTTTTAAATTTTTTGGTCTTTCGACCACTCTTGAATCCCCCACGGCTGATGAGCTCTGGATTCAACCTTTCTCCTTTCACTTCTCCTAATGTGCCATTTTCTATTTCATTGTTATTATTTTTTATTTGTTTTATTATATACGTGGCTTTGTAGTTTAGCTGCTTTGCGCATCTATGGGCTTTTGGTGTGGTCTCTTCGTTTTTTCTTCTTACAATTCTGTTATTTTATATACATATATATATATATATACATATATATACATATATATACATATACATATATACACTGGCGGAAAAAAAAATCCCAACACCAAGAAAGACTTGTGTTAGATAAACGAAATTTGGTAAGCGTCTTTATACAACTGAAAGATGACATCGATTGAAATTTCGTGGTCCGCGCATAAGTGTGGCGCAGCTGGCGTCACTCAGAACATGCAAATAAGGCTTGTTTTAAAAGCGTGTTGTGAAGCTCGTGTGTATTATTTTTCCGTGAAATTGGACGAATTGCGTTCATGTTAGCCAGGAATACCTTTTAAGAAGACGAAGAAGCCATTATCAACAGCTCACCGAGTTTAAACGAGGTCGTACAAATTGGCTACGAGAAGGTGGATTTTCATTTCGCGATATTGCAGAAAGACTTGGGTGGGAATGTTTCCACCATGCATGATTATTGGAAGCTATGGGCAAAGGATGGTACTACCTCAAGAAGATCGAGTTCCGAGCTGCCACGTGGCACGACTGAGAAGGAAGATCGCCGAATCTTGCTTACGGCTGTGGCGCATCGTACTGCATCTGCGGCTGACATTCGAGCTGCAGTTGGTACCGTCGTGACCCAAGGAACGGTAAGAAACTGTTTACTTCAAGGACAGCTCCGAGCCAGGCAGCCTGTAGCCGGTATTCCATTGACTGCAAACCATTGGCTTTTCCGACGGCAGTGGTGCCACGACAGAGCTCACTGGAGGTCGGAGTGGAGATCTGTCGTAATTTTTGATGAAAACAGAGTCTGAATTAGTGCCAGTGGTGGCTGTATATTGGTCAGAAGGAGGCCAGGGGACCACCTGCATCCAAGCGGTCTACGGCCTAGACACACGGGACTCACACCTGGAGTTATGGTCCCTGGAGCAATTTCCTACGACAGCAGGGGCATTCTTGTGGTTATCCCAAACTCACTGACTGAAAATTTGTCGTCAGTCTGTTAATTTAACCAGTAGTACAGCCCTTCATGAGTAGCATTCAAGGAGGCGTTTTCCACCCGGATAACGCTCGCCCTCACATCGCTGCTGTAACGCAATGTGCTCTACAGAGTGCTGACATGTTACCATGACCTGCAAAATCACCAGGTCTGTCTCCAATTGATAACGTATGGGATATCATGGGATGGCACCTCGAGCATCATCCACAGTCAGCAATGGCGGTCCTAGTATTGACACAGCAAGTGCAACAAGCATGGAACTCCATACCACAAAGTGACATTCGGCACCTGTATGACATAATGCATGCACGCTTGCAGCCTTGCCTTCAAAATTCTGGAGGTTACACCCTCTATTAAATTAACATAATTTCACATTTGCACAGCATTTTCTTGAGCTTAAATTAGCCAGTGATCTTGTACATTTAATCAATTAAACATGTTAACTAGACAATTGCATTACCCAAATTTCATTACTCTACGGCAATTTTTTCTTGGTGTTGGGATTTTTTTTTCCGCCAGTGTATATATATACATATATATATATATATATAAAGATATAGATATATATAGATATATATAGATATAGAGATATATAAGTGACTTTTTTCCAAATTTTTATGTTTAGCAAGAATTAGAATTTCTTAAAAATTCAATGCAAACAGAAATGGGTAAAATTATGAAGTCATAAAGAAACTGAGAGTTGGAAAAAATTTTAAATGCCTTAAAATAAATCTCAAACAGTGAATGAAATTCGAACAAAGAAAATAGAAACATTTAATTTAAGTTAAAAACACGATGATTTCCCTCTTCAGGGTAAAAATTCTAAAATTACAGCTAATAATCATACTTACATCATGTAAATGGTCAAAGAATATGATTTCTTTTATTTCATTTTCAAATGATGAAAGCTAAATAGAAAAAAAAAAATCAGTCATTTTAAAAATTGTTCTACATTTGGTTCACACATTTAAGTAGAACATGTTAAATAGATAATGCAATTGAGGAATAAGGTAATGGCTTTTTTTTTTTTTTGTTATCATGAAAAATTGCAACACTATTTATTCATCAACATCAATAACAAACATCTTGTTTTATCACTAATTTAAAAATATATTTTTTAATATGACCTCCTACCTTCTCCCGCCTTGCAAAAAGGGGGAGATAAGTTACACTAAAATTGAATGCAGAACAGAAAAAATAAAAACACATTTTCTCACATAAAAACAATTATATCAACTATTCTTAATGCCACGAGCGTCATAGCCTATGGGGATTTGGGGACGTGTGTCCCCCCAATAATTTTGAAGAGGGGGACAGTCCCCCCCCCCCCCAATATTTTTTCACAAGTTTCACTTAAAATTTAAAAAATTCAGGAATAAGAGGACACACGTTACAATAAATCACTAATCAACTGATACATTGATTTCTGAAAAAAGTAAGATTTTTGTATGAAGGCATTTTAAAGAATAAAATAAAGTAAGCTATTTAATTTTATGTCTGCTGCTAGATAAGTGGGGATCCAAGATCACGTCCCCCGGCAAGAGGTTTCCATCCCCCTAATATTTTTTTTCAAGTTTCACTTAAAAATTCAGAAATAAGAGGACACACGTTACAATAAATCAATAATCAAGTGACACATTGATTTCAGAAAAAAGAAGGTTTTATGTAGACAATAAGCGAACAAAGTAAAGTTAGCCATTTAGTTTTGGCGCAAATCCCCTCCCTTGAAAATTTTTCTTCTCAACTCTCTACTTTACATATTTTTTCAATTTTTATTAATATTTTAGCTGTTTGAAATTTGAATGATCAATCAAACCTTTATTTCATACTGTATTGCAAATTTCATTCTTTTTTTCTATGTTTGCAAAAAGTTATGAAATCTAAACTTTAGAATCTTTACTGAACTATTTTTAAACTTTTGAGTTTAAGTGGCTTTCTCAGATATTTCTACAACGTCTTTCTTTTATTAAAATGGTCGCTTATAGTTACTTAGAAATGATCCGTTTTTCATTACAAGAGAAGATATCAAGAAAACGTTTTGTTACCAACTGTCCTTTCAATAGCTGTTCTTTCTTTTCGTGATAGAGCAGTTGACTGTCGACTGTCAAAAGAAGAAAGATGGATAGGTAATCGCGGACTTAATTCGCGGATAGGTAATGAGGGGTCGCAATGTCTCTCAGTCAGACTTGAAGAAAACGGGGTTCCCAACGAATACCACATAAGCTGTACAGACGATTTTTATTACTAGTCTCTTTCTTTGGCAAAAAATTGCTCCTTTTCATATTGGGACAAATTGTTAACGAGCATTCAAGCTGTTTTTCCTTTTTTGACTGGAATAGGAGTGATTAGCAAATAAGAGGAGTATCTCTTCTTCCAACTTCCATTGTACTGCTTTCTATAGTAATCAACAAAATACAGATGACCCTCGACCATGGTGTTCTGTTCGGGCCCTTGTCTGATGTCCCAAAACGAAATTATTGAGCTTTTTGGGCATGAAGTAACCTTACAACTTGTTGAACGTATGAAGGATACTTCCCCTTTCATTTTTTCCGTTATTTGCAAAGGTACCAGAGATAATTCTGGACACGAGCAAGAAAGTATTTGTGTTAGATGGTGTGACCAAGATTTGGAGCCACACGAAAGTTTCCTCGGATTCTATGAAACTAAATCGGTTACAGGAAAAGCTGTAGCAGAGCTGATATCTGACGAGCTTTTTAGGTTTCAACTTCTGATAGAAAATTTGCGAGGTCAAACTTACGATGGAGCGGGAAACATGAGCGGGCCCATTAAAGGTGCCCAATCTATTATTTTCGAAAAAATGCCGCTGGCAGAATTTGTTCATTGTGGAGCACATTGTTCGAACTTAATTATGAAGGAAAGTTGCAATTCTGCTTTGATAATCAAAAATGCCTTAGAAATTACAAATCAACTTGGAATATTTTTGTCTAGGACAAAAATTAGCAGTTTATTTCAAAGCCTTCTATAGAATGAGGCTGAATGCCCAGTTGGAAACGTGGGTAGAATTAGACCTCTGTGTCCAACAAGACGGATTTATCGGGGCTCACCAGATAAAAGAAATATTGAATAAGTACCCCATAATTATGGAAATTCTTAATTAGTTAGCAGCAGATGGCTATGAAGGTGCCAGTAGTCTGTTGGCCGCTTTTGAAAACGGAGCCAATTATCTTGAATTGGTTTTGGGAACACAGGCCATTAATTATCTAGAGCTTTTGAATAAATCTTTCCAAGGGAGGAAAAAGTCAATTGCAGAACTCGTACAATCAGTCCAATAGTTGTGAATGGTCTCACAGCCCTGCGAACTGATGAAGAGTTTTCTTCCATTTTTAACGAACGCGAAGAAAAAATTGAAGAACTTATGTTGGAGCCCCTAAGACTGCCTCGCAAGATAAGACCTCCAAAATGATACGATGGCCCTGCAAGAAGTCACGAGTTTTCTTCCTGTGAAGAATATTATCGAAAATAGTGCTTCCAATTATTGGATGTAACAATTGCAGGGCTAATAGATCGCATTCTAAATCAAAAAGGGGTTCAAAAACAAGTTGATTTAGAAAATTTACTGTTGAAGGAGGAAAATTTAGATCTTGCCGAAGAGTATCCAGAACTTGACGCATTGGTGTTGAAAACAGAACTTTTTCTTTTCAAAACAAAATTCAAAAATATGACTTGCTTAGAAGACATTAGAAAAGAACTAACACAAAATGGAAATAGGTGTTAGAAACTTGTTTTCAAACATCGAAAATCTTGTTCGGCTTTTGCTTGTTTCTCCACTTGGGGGGGGGGGGGGAATAGACGCCTTTCCTCTGGCTACCCAAATTACAGATCTTTTTCGTACCGCACGATGAAATTTTTGAAGCCAAAATGAGAACAAAGTCCCCCCCCCCCCCCAATAATAAGACCTCGGTGACGCCTATGCTTAATGCTATGATTTCACTTTTAGTCCAGTCATTTGGTAGTTTTACCTGGAAAGTTTTCCGGGAGTTTTGAAAATTGGTAGTTTTATAGATTTTGATATGCTCGTTTCGAATTTCCACTTTGCCACCTCGTATCTTTGCCGCTCGAGCCGCCATATTGAAAAAATGGCGTCTAAAAGAGGTATTTCGATTATATCTCTTTTTTCACTTATTGTACGATAAAAACATGAATGTACAAAATAAACTAGAGAAAATTTCCTACAATTTATGTCATTACAACTTTCTCGTAAAATCCATACGTTTCGACGTACGAGCGTCGCAAAGTTATTATTATCACGCGTTATCGCAGAATAACTCGATTCCACAGCACCTTGAGGTAGAGTAAGCGGCGCGTTTTTATGTAATATATGATTCGGAAATTTAGTGCAATCTTCTCCCGTTTAGATGTTTTTGATGGGCCAGGAGTTCCTGGTTTCACGTAATTCGCAGTGATTGAGACGTCACAGACTAAAGTTTCTCCGACATCATCTGCAATGGGATCATCAAACTCGTCGTGAACTTCTTCCTTTATTATCTCATCATTCGTTTGCTCTTAAAAACGTCCCCGTTTCTTCCTCTTCGTCGCTATCATGTGATGAACTTTGCGAATCCTCATCATTATCACCGGTACAATTAGAGAGCATTTTAACCCGGCTTTTTGACATCCTTTTTTGCATTTGCAAGGAATGAGTTATTCTAAGGATTGTGGAGCTGGGGGTTCAAGCGTCATAACAGGAACTAACCCATTCTGACTTGATCCCCCCCCCCCCCCAATTGCTCTGTTTTTTTTTTTTTTTTCATTTTCACCCCACTGCTGAATCTAGAGACAGGTTTGAAACGAATATTGTCTAGCAGCTGCCTCTGTTCGAGGTAGGTATGCTATATTAAATTCACTTTTACATGCTGATTTTACTAAAGCATTAATATTTATAGTCACTAAAAGTCATGTTTTTCTTGCTTTTTTTTCTTTTCACTTTACTGCAACCGATCAAGTCAAGAAGAAAGTGTTCTCGAGCCTCAGAACTAATCTCTGGATTAGCGTTTGGATGTTTGAATGCTATGAGAGACTCGCTTAAATTCAGCTTTTTTCGTAATACATTAATAAACTTCATTTTTCCTTGATTGAGAAAGGCACATGTTGTATCTCAGCCACTAAAAGCATGCAAGAATAAAATATGATCCGCGGCTGTCTCATCTATGATACTGTCAGTTCAATATATTTTCTGCGAAATTTTTCCTTCTCCAAGTTTATGCATATATATTTTAGATTGCTTGGATAGAGGTGTAAAAAGAATAAGAAGATCTCTTCGCCGACAACAATTACGGAATCGAATGCAGATAAAACACTTAGTGCAGTATTGATTATTAATGTGTCCGCATCTTCTATACCTTGTTTGACCACAGTGGTCCAAACGAAATTTCTGGGATGTAATGCAAACAAAAATCGGCTCATTAGAATGTTGGAGACAAAATTTGAAGCAGAGAATATTGTGGTCAAACAAGGTATAGAAGATGCGGACGCTCTAATAATCAACACTCTTCAATATAATTTCGCAGAAAACATATTGAACTGACAGTATCATAGACGAGACAGCCGCAGATCATATTTTATTCTTGCATGCTTTTAGTGGCTGAGATACAACATGTGCCTTTCTCAATCAAGGAAAAATGAAGTTTATTAATGTATTACGAAAAAAGCTGAATTTAAGCGAGTCTCTCATAGCATTCAAACATCCAAACGCTGAAGAAAGAGATTGCTGTCAAGATTACTGATGGATTGTCTGACTGCTGTCAAGAATAGCCGATTTAAATATTTCCTAAAACTTATCCAATCCTCTGTATTTCCACAAAAATTTGTCAATGCAATTTTCGGAAGTTCCAAAGTTCTCGCTTCTGGATCGTTTTTCGCTTTCTGATTTGCGGATCCTGAATTTATACCTGCATATCTGTGCATTTTTAACGTTGAATTTAAACTTTACATCCAAACGCTGATCCAGAGATTAGTTCTGAGGCTCGAGAACACTTCCTTCTTGACTTGATCGGTTGCAGTAAAGTGAAAAGAAAAAAAAGCAAGAAAAACATGACTTTCAGTGACTATAGATATTAATGCTTTTGTAAAATCAGCATATAAAAGTGAATTTAATATAGCATAACTATTTCCAACAGAAGCAGCTGCGAGACAATATTCGTTTCAAACCTGTCTCCAGATTCAGCAGTGGTGTGAAAATGAAAAAAAAAAAAAAAAACAGAGCAATGGGGGGGGGGGGGGAGATCAAGTCAGAATGGGTTAGTTCCTGTTATGACGCTTGAACCCCCAGCTCCACAATCCTTAGAAGAACTCATTCCTTGCAAACGCAAAAAAAGATGTCAAAAAGCCGGGTTAAAATGCTCTGTCATATGTACTAATTGTACCAGTGATAATGATGAGGATTCGCAAAGTTCATCACATGATAGCGACGAAGAGGAAGAAATGGGGACGTTTTTAGAGCAAACGAATGATGAAATAATAAAGGAAGAAGTTCACGATGAGTTTGACGATCCCATTGTAGATGATGTCGGAGAAACTTTAGTTTGTGACGTCTCAATCACTGCGAAAGACGTGAAACCAGCAACTCCTGGCCCATCAAGAAAAACTAAATGGGAGAAGATTGCACTAAATATCCGAATCATATACTACATGTGGATTGAGACTACTAGGAAACCGCGTTAAAAAAAAAATAAATAAAAAAAACGCGCCGCTTACTCTACCTCAAGGTGCTGTGGAATCGAGTTATTCTGCGATAAAGCGTGATAATAACTTTGCGACGTTCGTACGTCGAAACGTATGGATTTTACGAGAAAGTTGTAATGACATAAATTGTAGGAAATTTTCTCTAGTTTATTTTGCACATTCATGTTTTTATCGTACAATAAGTGAAAAAAGAGATATAATCGAAATACCTCTTTTAGACGCCATTTTTTCAATATGGCGGCTCGAGCGGCAAAGATACGAGGTGGCAAAGTGGAAATTCGAAACCAGCACATCAAAATCTATAAACCTACCAATTTTCAAAACTCCCGGAAAACTTTCCAGGTAACCCCCTTTTTTTCGACCAAATGACTGTACTATTTATTAAATGAAGAAATGATTCATTACTAAGATATTAAACTTTCTCTAATTTCATTCAATTCTAAATTAAAGAATTTGCATCTTTACACACATACAAACACATAATATTTAAGAATAGAAAGATAGGTTAGAACTGGAAATGCAAAAACATTTTTGGAAATTTTAGAGAAAAGCACTACCATCAGCAAACTTAATGATTTAAACATCCCGTCTTGAAAATTATATCGGCAATTTTATTTACAATGAAAACATATTTCCTTTTATTGCAATTTTTAGAAATAAACAGACAAATTTTCCAAAAAATTACATCTTTTTTTTTTTTTTTTGTAGTAGTAGAATATAGCTCTGGTATTGTGAACCGAATGTAGGACTCTTTGAGACTTCTAGCGAGCCTTTGTTACTGGAGGAGGGTTACTTACAGGGTATCTGCTCGACCTGGACTTTTCAAATCCATGACTTTCCCTGACTTTTGCGAACAATTTTCCATGACTTACGATTTTAACTATTTCACTTGACGCTGACATCAAAATAGAGCATAAATATTAGTATAGAGTGTAAGACAGTGCAAAACCTTTGCTTTTCGAAAATATTCTTTTTTTTTTTTTTCGGCTATGCAAATAAATCTAAACCAAAGCTAAAAAAAGAACTTAACTAAATATATCTGAAATAGATCATGTACAACAATTTATTGATATAAAAAAAAAAAAAGAGTACAATGATTTAGCAGCATTTAAAAGCCACAACAGCTTATTATCCCCTAAAGCAGAAGTATGAAAGTGTGAAATTCAAATTAAATAAATGCGTCACTTGCTCTATTGTCTCACTATATTGTCAGTCAGGTGACAAAGTCCGCACACTTGCACAGTTACGGACAATTCGCCGCTCACGGGTTTCAAAGTTGAGTATACAATGCAACTTGTTTGAAACTGTTGTTCACTAATCAGATTGCACCCAATACAAGGTTCCCCCACTATCTTAACAATAAAATTCAAGTACTTTTTGAGGAGGTTTAAAAAAAATTCTAGGAATCAACTTCTAAGGAAGGGTCTGCACAAAAATCAAGATTAATTTCAAAAGTAATGTAAATGTTGAGGAACAGTACCGATTCTTTACAGATTAAAAATGAAAAACCTAAAAATCTTGAAATGTTTTTCATCAATATGAAAAAGAAAATTTTAGGGAAAGGTACATTGAAAGGAATACTTTGGCTTATTCAAGTGTAAATTCAAAGGAATGGTAAAAATGGTAGACACCAACATTTTGTATTTATTCAAGAATAAAAACAATCAGCAAATCTTTTTTTTTTCCATGTAGAAAATTTATAATTTCAGAATAAGACAGTCTGTGCATGTAAATAGCATGTAAAATACTATTCCCCCCTCCAAGAAAAAATGGTGATTTTTTTTTCTTCCAATAAATTGGAAGAGCTAAAATTTGAGTTCAAACATACATAAATTTTATTAAAATAAAATGAACAATGAGTATATTTAACGAAGCACAATGTAAAAATAGCTTCAGAACACCAAAATAATTGAGGTATTTACAGGATGCAAAAGGATTGAAGTCTTGACAATGGCACGCCATTTTCGGCGAAGCACGTGCTCAATATTAGAATGTCAACCAAAAAATAAAAAATAAGTGATACAAAACCCATTACACACGTATTTCTATCCCTGGTATTTCTAAAAAAATGATCATGGAAGCAAAAAATTTGAAAAATAATTTTAATCCACCAAACAAATCTAAATTTTGTTGAAAGAAAATCATTAAGATCCCAGTAAAAAAGTAATTTTCAGAAAAGCTCATGTTTAATTTGTTAAAGATATTCAATTGAATAAAAATGCAATCCTGATTGTTCTATTTCTAAATTGTTTTAAAAGTAAAGGGAAACTAAAAAGCGGCGCCTAACCGCGAACTTTCAACGATTGCCGATTATGCGCAAAAATAAAACTTCGCGGGGTATTTTTTTTTTTTTTTTAATTTTCGTCTTAAAAAACGGCTTCCGATTTCGAAATCCCGACGATTTCAATTCCAATTTGAATCGAATTTGAATTTTTCGATGGACAAAATTTTTTGCAGAAGCACGATCGTGAACGTTCGAAGATCGCCGATTTTTCAGCTCATTTTCTACGAAAAATAACACTTTTGGAGTTTTCAAGGACATTTTAAAATTTTCAATGACTTTTCAGGGCCCTTGAAAGACCAAATGAAATTCAAGGACTGTTCAAAGCCGCGGGAACCTTGCAATAATGAAGTAGAATGACGATGGATGTTTTTTTGTTCTTCCGAGATCGGGAGAAATAACAATCGGTCCTGAGCGCTAAAATCCATGATAAAAAGTCAGTTTCCATGACTTTTGGACATTTTTCACTGAAATCCATGACTTTCCATGACCAATATCGATCCTTTATGAAATCCATGACTTTCCCTGACTTTCCAGGTGCGCGGACACCCTGTACTTAACCCTCCTAGGGTTACTAACCCTAGAATTTGTTAATCAGGATTATTAACAAATCCAGATTAGGTAGCAAGACAAAACAAAGCTTTGTATTAGGTTAGCTTAAATTAGATTGCAATGTGCAAGCAATCTAGCACTTTCCTTGGTAGATTTTTAGGTTCATCAGGAAAGAAGATGAGACAAAGATAATAGTGGTTATTTAAAATGATTTAGATTTACTTGATGATTTTGCACATTTTATTGAGCAAGCTTAGAAGAATACAATTTGTGAAAGCTCTAATTTAGTTAGAATTTTCAAACAATCCTTTAGTTCCCATATGAATTTTAGGAAGAATTCATTTAATTAATTGAAATTTTTATTGCAGTCGGCCCCAAATTTTCTCTGGCTAACCTGTGCTAAAACAAGAAGGAAAAAAAAAAACTTTTTAGAGCTATTTCTTAGTACCTACCTTTTCAGATTGACGTCCAATTTCAATCAACTGATGTAAGGAAATCAAAAAATTTGGAGTGAATCTAAGAACTTGCAAAACACTATTAATGAAGCAGGTATTTCCACAATTAGGCAAGCCTAGAAATGAGTTCGAAGATGTCAACTGATTGTCTGATGCTGCATTACTCTGAGCTGAAGGCACTTCTTTGCTTTCAATAGTAGCATTTTCAGGAGGTACAGTTTTTGAGCTGCTTAAAGTGTTTTTGAGGCACTCGGTTGCATAGCCGGAATCAATCAATTGCGGTGCAGGTTCCACTTTTACATGATTTTGCGGTGGACAAAGGGTGGCCCTTTTTAAAGAAAGTCTACTCCGCTTGGGCAGAGGGCTCCCCAGTTGAGTATTGTTCACAAGGTCAGTATGAAAACTTCCTAGCTGAATCATGGTTGTACAATTGAAATGGAGGACTATTTACAAATTGATCAAATTTCATCACAAGAGAAACTGGAAAAAAAGAAAAAGGAATTGCTTTGCTCACAAATCAACTAAACGTAATTTCAATATTGCAAGTAAATTTGGTACTTTTCTATTATAGGTAGGTCAGGAAGCATTTTTACTCTTACTGGTTGTTTTAGTTTCGTCGAAATATTTTATTAGTATTAGTTACATAGAAATTACTTATATTAGTTACATAGAAATTACTTATTTGGCAAACTATACATTATCTTGTTTTAAGGGCTTTTAAAAAGCAAAACAAACCTTGAATCAAGACTAAAGCTAAAGACTCAATTAAAAATATTCTACTAAACAATTAAGATAGACATTAATAGCTTAATAATCATGCACATAAAAAAACAAGCTATACACAAGTTAAAATAACATTAAAATCCAAAAAAATAATTCTTCAATTCATGTTTAAATGAGCCATTAACCACTGTTCAAAGTAAGCGGTTGTTAGTCAGAGTTAGAAATAATTTAAATCTAGGCGTCATGATGATATCTAGTATATGTTTTTAGGCATCAAAATGAATAACTTCAATTCCATTGTTAATAAATCAAACACAAAATGTAAAGAAATGTTATAGTAATCCTCCACATCGCTGATAGCATATTTAAAAAATACTAGCTGACAAGTACAAATCATTCGCAATTGACATAATGAATGCAAAAACCTGTTTTTTTTCTTTTCTTTTCAAACGTTCTAAAAAAGAACTGTGTGAGAATTTTTTTTTTTTTTTTTGATAAAATTAAATATGGGGGGAGCACTTTTTACTTTTAATTTACCTCCCCCCCCCCCCAAAAAAAACTATTTCTGTGTCCGCTCCTGATCCCCAGCATGGGCCAAGTTGGTCTACTTTATAAGGTTATGCTAAAAAATTAATCTAACAAAAGTTAATACACTGAAAATTTTTCAAAAAATCTCGGATGATGAGAAACATTTGAATTTGAGTGAAAATAGAATTCTCAGAAGCTCAAACTGCTTGCTTGATTTTTTGATGAGGTAAATAATGAAAAGTAATACAGACCAACCTACTCTCCTTTTCTCTATGAAGAAGAAAAGATATAGTGAATTGAATACATTATTTTTTTATTCCTATGGTTTCTAAGAAAATATTTCTTAAAATACGTAGTTCGTAAAGAACTTTTTTTTTTTTTTTTAATATTGGTTTTTACCCCTACTGTATCATTTCTTTTCTGGTAGAAAATATCTTTACCCATTGCATAGTGAATCAAATTTTAACCTTTAGGAAACCGAAAGAAAAAGGAACCAATTAAAATTTTAACAGCATTAAATTTGAAAGTTTTGTTATGCTTTACATAAGTTAAACATCAGAATAAACGCATACATTTTAGCACAGTTAAAATTTAACTTCTTAGCATTTAGCACAATGAAATCACTATTACTTAGTACTTTTCCAGCGAATTAAATGTCAGATAATAAATTGCTATTTTTACAGCAGTTTACAAAGTAACTAAATTAACAAAAATACAATATATTTTATGCATCGCATTATATTAATGTGATTCATTTTCCCAGACAATGATCACAGTAATAAAACATGCACACGGGGAAATATGCAGCAAATTGCAGAGTTAAACTCCCGAAAGAATTCCAATGTGGACTCCTAAAATAAACGAATAAATTAAGAATTTAATTAAAGGAAAATATTGAAACAATACGATTAATCCCGTACAACTCACATTATAATGAATTGAAACTCTAAGGCGAGAAATTATGTTCCAAAACAAATCTAGGATAGATCATCTTCTACTGCGGAACTTATTTAACCATCACTTGCAGAATGACAAAGAAACAATAGATCAAACTTTCTACTTTAAAACTGCCCGCTTTTTACTCTAACTCCTCTCAGCCTCCATTCTTTTGCTGAACAACAATGTGATCTGTTGCCAAATCACTCTGACAAAACTTACAAGTACGGACAATGGAAAATATAATTATATGGAGTGTTATTGATGGACCTTTTTTTCTATCTCGGCTATTTCGATCCACGGACTGCAGTTTCGAGCTTATTATGCTCTCATCAGCATGGAATACGAAACTAGTTTTATTCTCTCTAATAGTACTCCAAACGATGTTTCAGAAAGAGTTCCTACAAATTAGTAGTACACTCATCCCACTTTTCACACACAAGAACATATGGAAGATTCGCACATTATATATGGTTGCACTGCAATTCTATACTCGGAATTTTCAATCAAATTTATGTATTTTGTTTTCGTTTTCTATTGTAAAAGTAACATTGTGTTACACAGTTGGGTCTAACCCCACTTTTAAAAGTATCTCACTAAGGCAGGGATTCAAGTGAAACACCATTGCAATCGCTTCGAATTGCAATCGCTACTGCCCAAGCAGCAAAGGTACGTTTAGTAAACGTTTTTAAAAAGTTTACAAAATCAAAAAACGTTTTCTTTGAAAAAATGTCGTTTTAAAAACGTCAGTTTTTTTTTCTGAAACGTAAATGCTTATTTTTAGACCTTTTCTAAACATTCACAAAAATCATAAGCAGAAAAAGGTTTCTAAATGTCGTTTTGTAAACGTAAATTTGAACTAAATAAACGTCAGTGACTTTTTATCAATGAAGAATTCGATCGTCTGCAACATTTGTTTCAATTTTCTTGTGGAAGAAATTAATTCTAAGGTTTGTTTGTTTTAACGTTTCGCATTCTCCGTATTAGTTTAATTGCATTTTAATAAAATGTTCAGTGTTGCTGCGGAAGAATTGTCGACGTCGGATCCACCGACGGTGGTAATTTTCCACGAAAATTGGTTTACACCGAAGAAAACGGAGGCATTTTGGACACCTTATAAACATAATCTGCAATTCAACAAAAATGGCGAATTCCCTGACAATCACATTGCGGAAAAGATTATATCACACAGGTTAGTTCTATTAGTATCATCTCACATTTTGTAAGTTTTTTTGTAATTTACTTTATATTTGAAGCAGGTAAACAGTATAAGATGTCTTTTTACGAATATAAAGTTCTGTTTCTTTTCCTGTTCAATATTTATTTTAACTCTACAGTCAAACCTCGTAAATCTTGTTTGATGCATAAGTGTATTAGTTTCAGTATAAGACTAATTACGATTAAAAGGAATCGACATTAAGATTCCTTGGAATTTGTTTTGACGAGATTCGATTGTTGTGTATTGAAAATTGATCAGTGTGGTACGACTTTTTGACTTTTTGTCTCATTTGGTTACTGGTTTGTACAAGTTTCAAAGAAGAAATTATTTTGTCAAAGTCATATCAATTTTTTAAACAATTTATTTTATTTATTTATTTTTAATTTTCGTGTAGCAGGCTTCTTTGAAAAAAATGTATTTTGAACCAAAGTACTTTTTATTATGTTTTACTATACTGCCGTGCTAAGCACAAAAGTCGTATCTGCACTTTTTAACAAAATTGAGTTATCGCCACCAGGTAGCTCTTTGTGACGTATTTTACCCAAATACAAACTTATATGGTCATTTGAGAACGGGAAATATTTTTAAAAAATTTTTGAAAAAGTTTTATCTGAATCAAATACATGGTGGCGCAAAACTAAAGGGTGATATCTCAGTTTGAGCTCGATTGTAGATACGACTTTTGCGCTTAAGTACGGCAGTATACACCTTTTTTATTCTGTTGCAAAAATCATCTGCAGAGAATAATATCTGAAAATATGGATGGTAAAAGTACAGATTCGAAATAAATCTTTTCGTAAAAATTATTTTGGTATAACTTCTTTTAGTTAGTTGAAAAACGTACGCTACGCACTTTTCGCGATTCGTCATTGCGAAAAATATAGTTTGAGGGACAATTGTCTAAGTTTAAATTTATTTGCCGTCAAGGTATAACAAGTGAAAAGTGCTTCACTGGGACGGAGAGGCAGCCACACTTGAAAGAAGCAACTTCTTGTCCGGGTGTATTTTGAAAATCATCTATGGTTTGCCAAAAATTGGAGAATTATTTTTCATTGTTGGTTGCGAGTTTCATTATTGGTGATATATATATATATATATATATATATATATATATATATATATATATATATATATATATATATATATATATATATTGAAACAGGCAATCAAAACGAAAAGACGAAAACCAAAAACACAAAAGCGAACCAAAGCGCAGCATTTCATCAGGGGAAGACCGCACTTTGGCCCGAAAAGGCTCTTTCTATAAAACATGTGGGAGGGTCCCAAAAACATGTTATCTCCCCCGAGAGCCTTGAAAGAAACCAGGAAAACACATAACACTCACCTTCAAACGGAAGGAACAAGGAATCTAAAAAGCACCTGAACAGATTCCGAAGATAAAAACACCTGAGTGAACTGGAAACTATGCAAGAAGCAAGTAGGAAAAAAAGTTACGGTTACGAAATATTGACAGAACACAGTCCAGCTTTTTTTAGATAATTAGAATAAAAAGATGACGGAACATTATTGTATTGAAGTGCAGATTTCAAAAGAGTAATGTTTTTTTGAATGTAGTTGTTTTTGTTACAAATATTTTTAATCCTGCAGATTTCATTAATCAGGGTGTTGCGAAAAACTTTGATAGAGATGTTTGATTCCCAAGTAATCAGTCTATTAACGTGAAAATTAAAAGAATGTCTTTTATCAAAAAGGTCAATATTCAAATCATTTTCTGTAATAGAGATGTGCAAATCAAGAAAATCTGTTTGTTTAATATTATCATTAGTGTGAACGAGATCAAGATCTGTAGGATAAATATTTTTAGAATCTTTATAAAAGGAATGATAGTTGAAAATAATTAGATCGTCAATATACCTAAATGCTTTAGGGATTGTATAAGTGTAATTTCTTTCAAAGTAGTGAAGGTAAAGATTGGCTAAAACGGAAGAATAATTGGAGCCTTGTGGGATACCCTTAATTTGTAAAAAACAATGCTCGCCGTTTAACGGCGAGCATTGTTTTTTACAAATTAAGGGTATCCCACAAGGCTCCAATTATTCTTCCGTTTTAGCCAATCTTTACCTTCACTACTTTGAAAGAAATTACACTTATACAATCCCTAAAGCATTTAGGTATATTGACGATCTAATTATTTTCAACTATCATTCCTTTTATAAAGATTCTAAAAATATTTATCCTACAGATCTTGATCTCGTTCACACTAATGATAATATTAAACAAACAGATTTTCTTGATTTGCACATCTCTATTACAGAAAATGATTTGAATATTGACCTTTTTGATAAAAGACATTCTTTTAATTTTCACGTTAATAGACTGATTACTTGGGAATCAAACATCTCTATCAAAGTTTTTTGCAACACCCTGATTAATGAAATCTGCAGGATTAAAAATATTTGTAACAAAAACAACTACATTCAAAAAAACATTACTCTTTTGAAATCTGCACTTCAATACAATAATGTTCCGTCATCTTTTTATTCTAATTATCTAAAAAAAGCTGGACTGTGTTCTGTCAATATTTCGTAACCGTAACTTTTTTTCCTACCTGCTTCTTGCATAGTTTCCAGTTCACTCAGGTGTTTTTATCTTCGGAATCTGTTCAGGTGCTTTTTAGATTCCTTGTTCCTTCCGTTTGAAGGTGAGTGTTATGTGTTTTCCTGGTTTCTTTCAAGGCTCTCGGGGGAGATAACATGTTTTTGGGACCCTCCCACATGTTTTATAGAAAGAGCCTTTTCGGGCCAAAGTGCGGTCTTCCCCCTGATGAAATGCTGCGCTTTGGTTCGCTTTTGTGTTTTTGGTTTTCGTCTTTTCGTTTTGATTGCCTGTTTCAATATTAATGTGCTGTTTTGTTTCTAGCGGCTTTGCGCTGACAGTTCAGCACAGGCTTTGATGTTCATGTATTTTTAAGTCTTTTGGGATTTTAATTCCCCCCCCCCTTTTTAATTATATGTATTTCTGTATTCTGTATTTATTTATATATATATATATATATATATATATATATATATATATATATATATAGGGTGTTCCAAGTCAACCTTCATGACCTCTACCTTCGCAACCGTTCGTCTCAGATGCATACTTCAAATTGCAAAATTGCTCGAAATATGGTGGAGAGTTAAGATATTGAAAGTTTGAAGCCAAAAACTTAATTAGTTAAAAAATTAAAAAAATTAACTTTTTATTGGGGCTCCAGGTCCCCTAACTTATATTTAGGGAAATCAAGAGCATGAAAAAACAATTCGAACACAAAAAAATGAAATTTGTACGTCTAAAACCGAATAATTTATTAAATATAGCGTTTTATGACTTACACCACTTTGCACTAGCTGTCAATACCATCTTTTGAGCGGAAATGTACTAATGCGTTCGTTCTCCTTTTCCGTCGAATGGTAAGCGGGCCGTTTCAATTTAAATCAGGGATTGCGCCTCCTCAGCTTTGAACTCGAATATCTCTTCGAGTTTTAATCGCAATTATTTCAAACTTTTTGTGTTAGAATTATTTTCTTAATGCCCTTCATTTCCCTAAATATAAGTTAGGGGACCTGGAGCCTTAATAAAAAGTTAATTTTTTTATTTCTTAACTGATTATTCATTTTTTCGCTCCAAACTTTCAATATCTTAACTCTCCGCATCATTTCGAGCATTTTTGCAAACGGAAGTATGCATCTAGGACGAACGGTTGCGAAAATAGAGGTCATGAAGGAAAAAATTGAATGAGGTAAGAAATAAAAAATTTAACTTTTTATAGGGGCTCCCGGTCCCCTAACTTATATTTAGGGAAATCAAAAGCATGAAAAAAAAAAAAAAAAAAACGCGTTAAAAAGACAGATGGGAACGCTTGCTTATCATTCTACCGAAGTGCTTTTGATCGGCTTCATTCCGGAGCCGCTACCTTCCCCCTCAAAAGCCGGTTTTCAAAGGTAGTGTAGTGCAAAGCGGTGTAAGTCACAACACGCCACGTTTTATAAATGCGGCAATTTTGGTCGTACAAATGTCAATTTTTTTGTGTTCGAATTATTTTTTTATGCTCTTGATTTCCTTAAATATAAGTAAGGGGACCTGAAGCCCCTATAAAAAGTTATTCATTTTATTTTTTAACTAATTATTTTTTGCCCTTCATACTTTCAATATCTTAACTCTCCAAAACATTTCAAACATTTTTACAATTGGAAGTATGCATCTAGGACGAACGGTTGCGAAAATAGAGGTCATGAAGGTTGACTTATATATATATATATATATATATATAGTGTTGGATTCGTGAAAAGTACAAATTTTTCTGCTTCAAAAATATGGACAATTATTTAGTTTCCGCTTTATTATTTGTAATGATTTCTCAATTAGATGACCTTTTACTTGCCTGTAAGAAGGCAAGAGAAGCTGAAAGTACAACGGACATCGCCTCAGATTCAACGCAAGGCACCTTAACCTTAGCACAAAAGAAAAGAAAACACAAGAAAACGAGAAGGTATATATCTGAATTCGAGGAGTCTGACCCAGAAGAAATACACTCAGAGAATGATGAAGCTGAGCTGCAACAGGAAACAATAGATCTGTTTACAAACAAAAATCCAGGCAAGTATAAAAACGAATACTACATAAGGAATGAATCAAAAATGACATAAGGGAAGGCCAAAACAGATTCACCTGTTACATAGATCTTCTGACACATCCGAATGATATATATATATATATATATATATATATATATATAACTAGCAGTACCCGTACGACGATGCCCATGTCAAAAATGTAAAAAAGGTCCTTTGAATAAATGAAATAAGACAAATCCTACCACAACATCGCAAACATAATACTTGTACATGTATCCGAAACGAAAAATCCCGCAGAAAAAAACTTAATTCAAATACACAACCCAGGGTATTTAAAATAAAAATAATAATAATAACATACCATACCTAATTGATGAAAGAACCAGGCACTAAAATATGCGAAAAACCATCGCTCATCACTTATTGGATTAAAACGCCGCACGCGCTAACTCCGTGAGTATTTCGGATTTTTTGCTTTTTGAAAATTTAATGAAAAAGAATCATGTTTTTCATAAATTTACTTGAATGTTTCTATAATGGTTCGCAACAGTTAAGTTTAGCTTAACAGTTAGTTTCAGTTGTTGTTTAACTAAGTATTTTCATCTCTAAATAGTGTTTGTTTGTACCAGTGTCACTTTTGTTTTTAAAAAATTTTCTTTTATTTATTTTTATTTTCAGGAAAAATCACGCAAACTTCAAAGACAAAGAAATGGAAGATTACATAAAAGTATGACTGGAAAATGCACCGACAAGGCTGAGGAAGAACTTAGCAAAGGTCTATGAGACAAAATAGTTTTCGCTAAATAATCCATTCCCTAAGGGCTGTTTTTAAGGAACTATATTTATGTATTTGTATATATTTATGTAAAAAAAAGTGTTCTTAGGTATAATTTTACAGAGGAGGTAAATTTCAATCATTGCTTGCATGTAAATTAAAATTTTCAAAAATGTCTTAAATACCACTATTAAAAAGTTCCAAGTTCAAAGAAAAGTTCCAAGTTCATCAATTTCTATTCAGCTGGACTTTTGCTGGTTTTGTGGTTTGAAGTCACGCCTTCAACTGCAAATTAAAACTGTCTAAATTCTCATTTATTGAAAAAAGGAGGAACTACGATTATTTTAAATGTGTTAGTTAAAAGTATATTTAAGCACATTTTGATTCCCTGTGTGACTATTCGTAGCAAGAAATTTTCCAGGGGAGGGGGTAATCACTTTTTTCTTTTCGCTCATACTTTGAGTGCAAATGTATAAGGGTTGTTTTTTTTTTCAACCTTCGTTTTTTTCCATAAAAAAAACTTTTGAGGATACAAAAGATTGTTTGGTCAAAAAAAGTATTGTACAATGCAGGTTATTTCTCTAAAAAACCACCATGACGATTGAGGCATTAGTCATATCTGAGAGCAAGCTTTGAAAAAGCTTCCTCATCACATGTTGCAGCCAATGATTGGAAGCGAGTTGTGACGGTGTCTATGAGTTCCACGTTAGTTTGGAATCGTTGGTTACGGACCAGTGCGTCCAAATTGACTGCAAACTGAGTACAACTCGTTTAGTTTAGGGGAGTTCAGTACAGGGAAAAGATAAAAGTTCCTTGGCGCTAAATCTGAAGAAAAGTGGATTTTCGAAAATGTCCCATGGAAACTGCTGAAAGAGCCGTCGGGTTACACGAGTACTGTAAAGAGAGTCCTTGTCTCCTTGTCAAGGGTCTTGCACTCAGTTTGCAGTCAGTTTGGAAGCACTGGTCCCCAATCAATGCCTTCAAATTGGTGAGGAACTCATAGACACCATCACAACTCACTTCCAATCATTGGCAGCAACATGTGATGAGGAGGCTTTTTCAAAGCTTGCTCTCAGATATAACAAATGCCTCAATCGTCATGGTGATTTTTTAGAGAAATAACCACCACTAGGTGACCCGTGCGGAATTCCGCAAAAAAAAAAAAAAAAAAAAAAAAAAAAAAAAAAAAAAAAAAAAAAAAAAAACCTCTAAACTTAAAATTTAATACGACAATTTTTATTGGCTTCATTATCTGCCCGATTAAAATCAAATACCCAAGGCTACTACTAAACTAAATACTAACGTTATCGCAAAACTACCATAGTATTTTGAAACAATTAAAGTTACAATTAAGGTTTACCGAGCTAAGCCTTGGCTTAAAATGTCGCATTTAAAATTGATTTGAACAACAATGGTAACGATTTTAACGTTTGAGCAAAAAATTTAACTTTTTCAAACTTCAATCGCTTATAAGTCGCTTAAACGTGGATTTTCGAGATTCTCGTTACGCGGCGCTAGCGGAGAAACGTTCTAAAGAACGCATTTTTTTTTAATCTTTCGAATGAAATCAAAATGGAGACGATACGACAATTATTTCGCTAGATAGAGTCAATTTTGTGCCCAAAAATTGAAGTTCGAATAAAAAACGAACCGACACTTTTTAGAGGGTGGGTCTAATTTTCGTCAAATAGCCCGCGGGATAAGCTTCAAAATCATAAATTTTCATGCAATTCGATAAAGAAATGAGCGAGTTTCGACCGGGTATAGGATTCGGCTTAGAGAAATAATATATGGAGATAATACAATTTCATTTTAATTTTCTTTAGCATTAATGTTTAGCATTTATATAAATTAAAATTTAGATTTTTTGCGATGTCTTGTGTGCTATTTTTGTGTGATGTGCTAACATCAGTTGAATAAAACATTTTTGCAATTGGCAAATTTTGTTCGTTGTAATTTTTAAATAGAGTATCTACTTATATTAAAAACTGAGTATCTTTCTAACTATCTTTCTATGTCACGCTTCTTTCTCCTGAACGCCAATGAACTGAAAGTCGAATCAGGTACCGATAGATAGGTAATTTTTCAAGCTTCATTAGTTTCAATCTACATAATTATACGATTTTAATTAGCGAAGATATCGATTAATAAGTAGTCAAGTTTAAAGCGATTAAGCCTAATAAATGATTAAATGTGAAATCCATTCTTGCATTGCAAAACGTGGTTGCCATGCCATGAAACAATAATAAAAATGAAAATGAGAATTTTGAATGAAGGCTTAACTAAATCAAACACGAAACTCATAAGCGGGCGACTTACATAGTATTTTTATCGCTAGCTACTTGTAATATTTTGAAACATTCATTTGTTGAAGAGCCATCTACTTATATTAAAAACTGAGTATCAATGTCTGCTTTTTCTCCTTTGAGCCAGCTGAACCAAGGGCGGATCCAGCTTCTGGTTAAGGAGGGGGTCATTTTCGGAAAGGGGGGGTCAAAGTGCAATTTTTGTGCAAAAATGGGGTGGTTTGGCAGTTTTTTCGTAAAATAAGTCCCAAAAATGCAATTTTTTGCTATATTTGGTCGGTTAAGGGGGGGGGGGTCATGATCCCCATGACCCCACTCTGGATCCGCGCCTGAGCTGAACTTACTGAAACTTTCCTCACCATCTTGAAGGCGCGAAGCATCTCAATAATTCGAATGATTTTTTTTATACAGGAAAAAAGTAAAGGCGTGAAGCGCCTGTTAGCGAGCCGCCTTGGCGGGGAGTAGTTTCTTGACATTTTCCTCACTACTTTCAGGGCACGAAGTGCCCGTGCAACGCCGGGTCACGTTCGTGGTACGTCTTGAAATCGAATGAACATTAAATTATATCAAATAAAACTTCAGAATGAGGTAAAAGTTAGAGAGGGGGGACGTTATGCATCAACATGCCGCAGGAAGCTAATCTAGCTGCCCTGGCAGCTAGTCTACTTATATTAAAAACTGAGTATCTTTCTAACTATCTTTCTTTCTAACTATCTTTCTATGTCACACTTCTTTCTCCTGAACGCCAATGAACTGAAAGTCGAACCAGGTACCGATAGATAGGTAATTTTTCAGGCTTCATTAGTTTCAATCTATATAATTATACGATTTTAATTAGCGAAGATATCAATTAATAAGTAGTCAAGTTTAAAGCGATTAAGCCTAATAAATGATTAAATATGAAATCCATTCTTGCAAACCGTCGTTGCTATGAAACAGTGATAACAATTATAATGAGAATTTTGAATGAAGGCTTAACTAAATCAAACACGAAACTCATAAGCGGGCCACTTACGTAGAATTTTTATCGCTAGCTACTGGTAATATTTTGAAACATTCATTTGTTGAAAAACCATCTACTTATATTAAAAACTGAGTGTCTATGTCTGCTTTTTTTCTTTGAGCGAGCTGAACTTACTGAAACTCTCCTCACCATCTTGAAAGCGAGAAGCATCTCAATAATTCGAATGATTTTTTATATAGGAAAAAAGTAAAGGCGTGAAGCGCCTATTAGCGAGCCGCCTTGGCGGGGAGTACTTTCTTGAAATTTTTCTCACTACTTTCAAGGCACGAAGTGCCCGTGCAACGCCTGGCCACGTGCGTGGTATGTCTTGAAATCGAATGAACATTAAATTATATCAAATAATATAACTTCAGAATGAGGTAAAAGTTAGAGAGGGGAGACGTTATGCATCAACATGCCGCAGGAAGCTAATCTAGCTGCCCTGGCAGCTAGTATTTTACATATTCGTTGTTTTCGGAATTGACTGAACTATGTACTATGTAGCCGCGAGCATCACATCTTTTTTCTGTGAAAGGTAAAATTTCAAACCGTGAACTACGTTTTCCTATATACTTCAATGGTGGTTCTTGAAAATTGGGTATGGTTTGCGGGTCTTTTGTCCACAGTTTTATTACTCTGTTACAACTTGATTTTGTTTAAATGTTAGAAATTTCACTGTTAAATTTTCTTTTGTCTGTTTAGCATTTATAAATTGAAATGTGAATTTTCAGTGTCGCACTCTTTGTTTTGTGTTTTATTTATTGTGTGTGCAAACAGTTGAATTTAAAAAAGAAAATTCAGTTTCTTTCGTTGAATTACATTTTTTTTATTCAACTGCTATTTAGCACATACCATAAAATAATCACGAAACAGAATGCGACACTGAAAATCGAAATCATAAATACTAAACAAACAAAACAAAAATTAAACGGTATGAATTTTTAATATTAAAAAACATCAAACTATAACAGTAATAAAACCGGGGACAAAAGACCCGCAGACAATCCCCAATTTTCAGGAACCACCGTTGGTGTATTTTAAAAAACGTTTACAAAACGCATTTTAAAAAAAAGCGAAAAAACGTTTACAAAACGATGCCAGATGACGTTTACAAAACGCATATAAATTATCTGAAAAGTCGTTTACAAAACGATGCCAAATGACGTTTACAAAACGCAAATAAGTTAGTCAAAAAGTCGCTTACAAAACGTACGCAATAACGTTTACAAAACGTCTACAAAAAGGTCTGAAAAAACGTTGCCAAGTGGCTCGTTTAGACCTTTCAATTGACGTTTTCGACAGACCTTTTGTAGACGTTTACTAAACGTACCTTTGCTGCTTGGGTGGAAGTGAATTACATTATCATCAACTTAACTTGGCACTGACGTCACTACGGGTGGAGCCAATAAGAGCTCACAAGCAGTTAGCGATCTCCTCTTATTCGTCAAGTAGGCTGTGACGTTTTATCAGCTCGTTTTTCATAGGCAAACGTCACGCTGACGTCACGCTGTTTTTATCAAGAAACGTTCTAATGTAATTCATTTCCAGTAGCGATTGTAATTTGCGATCGCCTGTTTCACTTGAATTCCTGCCTTAGCCTCCTATTTTACTTCGGAACCTTTTCTTTTTGAAAACACATTTTAAAATTATTTCGGGACAATTTTCCTTGATTTTGGGAGGGGCCCGGGACCCCTGGGCCCACCCATTATATACTCCCTTGATATTAAACCAAGTCTATGTTTGCACTCTGAAAATGCATTTAAAAGCAGAAATTAGATTTTTTAGGCAGGGATTCAAGTGAAACAGCACTGCGATCGCTTCGAATGCAATCGCTACTGGAAGTGAATTACATTATCATCAGCTTAACTTGGCACTGACGTCACTACGAGCGGAGCCAATAAGAGCTCACAAGCAGTCGGCCATCTCCTCTTTTATTCGCCAAGTAGGCTGTGATGTTTTATCTAGCTCGTTTTTCATAGGCAAACGTCACGATGAACGTTCTAATGTAATTCATTTCCAGTATCAAGAAACGTTCTAATGTAATTCATTTCCAGTAGCGATTGCAGTTTGCGATAGCCTGTTTCACTTGAATCCCTGCCTAAATCTGTTTTCAGCTGCTTTCGAGGCCTCTGAAAGTTTTAGCTCAAAAGCTTCCTGAATTTTTCCAGTTGTTATCATCATTGTCCTTAGGGGAAAAAGTACTAGAGTGTAGCAAGTTTTAATTTAAAAAAAAAAAATAAAAAATAAATAAATAAATAATAGTATGAAAATCAGCAGATTTAGGCAGGGATTCAAGTGAAACAGCACTGCGATCGCTTCGAATTGCAATCGCTACTGGAAGTGAATTACATTATCATCAACTTAAACTGGCATGACGTCACTACGGGTGGAGCCAATAAGAGCTCACAAGCACTCAGCGATCTCCTCTTATTCGCCAAGTAGGCTGTGACGTTTTATCTAGCTCGCTTTTCATAGGCAAACGTCACGATGTTTTTATCAAGAAACGTTCTAATGTAATTTATTTCCAGTCGCGATTGTGATTTGCGATTGCCTGTTTCACTTGAATCCCTGCCTTAAACCTATCTTTAATGTTGTTGGGAGGCAAAGGGTCGGAAATAAGGTTCAGGACAATTTTTCAGAGACTATTAACAGGCAAAACTTTCAAGCATTTTTTAACACTTTCTAGTAAAGTTACTGGAAAGTTGCGAGTTCTAGCTACCCCGCCCCCTCCCACCAAAAAAAAAAGGTTTCAAAATCTAAAGTCCCGTAATTTAGGCTACATTTATTGACGTTGGAAATTGGGGGCTCATTCCGACATTGAAATTAAGAAAAAAAATGCGATTTTATTCGCCAGTACTGTTAAAAAATTTTGGGGAACTTACCCCAAGAAAAGTGGTTTGAAATCAATTTAAACTACATTTACGGTGGTTTTACAATAAAAAATCAAATATTTCGATGAGTACCCCAGGAAATCCCCTCCTTCAAACTACAGCTCTAGATAAAAAAAAGGAAGATGGCTTTAAAACTAAAAATCACTCCGAAATCTTTAATTTTGAACCACAGGTCAAAATTCAATCATATTTCTCCCTCTCTAACAAAACTTTATCATATCTCTCTCCAAAATCTTTGTCAACAAACTCCCCATCTAATGACCCCCTTGTAGAACTAGAAAGCTGAATCCATTCTCGTGTATATTAGTGCAGATAATTCACAACACATCCACTGATCATTTTTCAGAGGTTTCGTTCAGATTTTTGACGACCCGTACACTGAAATCGTTTATTTGAACGACTTTGTTCATTTAAAAAGTTGCAAGTGACATCTCTACGAAAGTTAATCACTTACATTGAAATTGTTTCATTGCTTTTGATATATTTCTTAAAGCAAAAGTAACTAAAATTACCAAACAGTTAGAAAATGTATCAAAAAAAAAAAAAAAAAAAAATATAATCGAAAAAATCTTCTTATAAGTTTCGATGAGTAAAACAGTTGCAGTTCATTTTTTAAGCTATTTCTTGGTAGATGAGTATTAAGATTTGTTTTCCATTCCATAAGTTAGGGGTGCACAACCTGCGGCCCGCCGCGAAGCGATGTGCGGCCCGCGAGTGCATTTGATTTTTTGTGGTGAAAAACGAAAAAAAATTTATTTTTGGAAAAAAAAAAGAGAGTGATTTTTTTTTTTTTTTAACTTAGAGGGAAGGAAAAAGCAAAAAGGTTTTGCTGGAAATTTCAATTTTCAATTACGAACCAAAGGACAGCATACCCCTTATAGCTTCTTGGCATTGATTGAGCAAACCTAATAATTGTTATAGTAACAACCACGACAAAAAAAAAAAAAAAAAAGGGAAAAAAACCCGCTCCATTTTGAAAAATATTACATATTCTTTTTAATATTTCATTGCTCAAGTTCTGTTTCCAACTTGAATGACAAAATCCTACCAATTTGACTTTTATATGCTAAATGCTTAGCAGTTTGGGCATATTTTCATGTGGTTTTTCGATGCCACGTGCAAAGTGCACTTTAAATGTTTACAAGTAATTTTTCAGCAATCTTTCAGCATCGGCTTCCAGGTTACGATGTTTCTTCTTATTTTTGGAGTAATGCACGAAACAAATCATACTGAGCAAGAATACACATGTATTTTTCGAAACAAATGTGAGCATTTTTTTTAACCACCATTTTTTAATTTTTGCACTTACCGCGTGGCGAATGGATATTTTTCGATCTAAAACACGTAAAAATTAAATTATTTGGTGCTCTTGTTAATGAAGCTCTTGAAAGAGATGGAGTTAGTTACCTTGCTGGTCTCTGATATATGCAAATGAAGTTTCTAATAGTTGAGACTTTTGGAGATCTAAATATCTTTACCTCCATGATTAACCAATATTAAGAAAAATGCAAGCATGTTGAGAATTTCAACTATCAACAAGGAACCCATATATATATAAAAATTCGTAGATAAATTTCAATCTCAGCCATCCAATTGCTAATTTTGATTTCATGGCATTTCTCCGAATTTTTTGAAAAATAATGTTTGTAAATTTTTATATCATGATTCCTTTTTTGTTAAGTCATGATTTTGTTTGATGTTCATATTATATCCAGCTAATGGTAGAATTTTGTGTTTGCACTGTGGCCTAGTTCCTTTGGAACTGTTGGCAGTTTTGCCAAGAGTCCTTTTTGGATCTTATTGTGCTCCAATTACATATTGATTTTGTATTAATGAATAAAATGTTTGATTTCTTTAGTTTTAATAAGTGATAAAGTTCAACATTATTAAAGCACAAAGTTGCAAAAATATTGCAGACATGTAACACTTTTTTCAAAATATGCAAAGCTTTAAGCCTCTGATGGCTAAGCAACTTAAATGAGAAAGGCTGATTAGCATCATAAGATCAAAACCTTTCTTCATGGAAAAAAGTTTAACTTTTCACTGTGAGTCATGTACATGAAATATTTTGTAGTTTCATGTTTTAATAAAGTTGGTATTTTTTCCCAACAAGTCATTTAGTAAAAATATTCAATATTTCAATTACAACTTTTCTTACATTATCATCAGCAAAGTACTGGTGCATGCTTGGCCAGGCTCATCATTTTTCTTAATTTTCCATGGGGCAGAGGATATGTACTCAATGCAAATAATATAGCAAAATATATTTAAAACAAAAACATGACTTTCCCAGAGCCTGTGTGTGGGGGGGGGGGGGGTAATTACCTTTTACGAGCCTTCCAAATGATGGGCTGGCATGCGGCCCTCCAATGGAGCTCCTGCTACGCATGTAACCCTTCACTGAAAAAGGTTATGCACCCCTACCATAAGTCGTAGGTTTTATTCCTGTATGGTACAAAATTGAATAATTAAATACAATTAAAAAAAACACACAACGAAAAAAAAAAAAGAAAATTGCTAAATGTCATTCTATCAGACATATTCAAGGTAAAAGTAAAACAAAATGATTTGGAATCTGTAAACTAAAAATATTATTGAAGGACATAGAATTATCATAAGAATTAAAAATGTGTTGGAGAGATGATATAAAATAAATATTATCCTTTTCAAAAGAATGGTCATCCTTTTTTAGTAGATTCTACTGCACCATCCATTTTCAGGAATCTATCTTTCAGACCTGTACGGTTATGATTGACACATCCCATTAATGAACTATTAAACATACCTACAAAGCAGGCATGTGCCGTGAACGAACGCTTAGGCTAGGGAGATGAGATAATTTGTGGAATAATACATACATATGTTGAAAAAAAGCATATGCTGTTAACCGTAATAAAACAGTATGAATATGAATGGTATTCACGTAGTCCCTAGTGTAAGCATAAACAAAAATATTTTCATTTGATTCTAGAGAAAATCCATTCTTCTTTCTTTCATTGTGGTGAAAATATCTGTGACTTTCATAAAAATTGAAAGTGGGGTCTTGTTTCATTTTGTTCACTCTCTTTTTCTATGGATATCAACACAAGAAATAAAAGTTGTAATTTGTCATTCTGTTCCTTTTGTTGCTCTTAGTTCTTTTTATGGCCGAAAATATTCACTCTAAAAAAAATGTGGCTGGTATAGTCAAAATTAACTGCAACAACATCAGTTTCTGGAAACAGTTGGCTCAGTTCACTTTTCAAAAATAAAATTAAGTACATTTTTTATACATTTGTCAAAAAAACTTGTTCCCATAAATATCTACAAAAAATCCGTCTTATAATGTCTGTCAAAAAGTTTCCGTATTTTTTTTCTAGGTTGCTGAATGCTTCCTTATCAACTCTAAAAGCTAATTTTAAAAATTGACTTCCATATAATAATGATATGAATTTTTCAATATTTTGTCCTTTTACCTCGTAAGTCTTTTTTTTTTTTCAAAAAGTTTAAACAGAACAACTATCCTGAAGTTTCAACTTAAACATGGGAAACAATATGATAAATGAAAAAACGAAACATTTGAAAATTACGGAAACATTTCATACAAAACAAACAACCATATAAAAACGAATCGAGATGCTAAAACCATTGAGAATTTTGCTATAACGCTCACCGCCCTCCCTGCACATAACGTCCAAATTGCAGCGTAGAATCGAAAAGACCGGCAGAGAAAGAGTGTAGCTTTCAAGCTGATCTTCGTCGGCTACGCCAGGGAGGCAGATTTCATTCTGCCTTCAAGGTCGTTTTGGCTAACGCGAAGAGGGGGAAAAGTGCGGCATGGGGGTGTTTTACATGCTAAGCATTGCATAGATACGGAGGTCGAAAAGCAGCGTCGGTCGTTGCTTTTCAAGTGTACCAAAACGGAAAAATTCCATTTTTTTTCTATTATTGCTGTATAAAACCGAAATATTTTTTTTAATCAACGCATTAAATGTCATTGAATGAAGTGGTGAGGTTGGTCTGTTTTCTTTGTGGGTAGGCACTGCCAACTTTGCCTACCCAGACGGCACATCCCTGCTACAAAGTGATGATAAATGAAGGGCGAGGGGAAAAAAGATGTAACTTTTTCGTTCATTTTGAGATATTAGCGCTATCTAGTGGCTATAAAGGATTAATATCATCTGGTAGAACAACAAGGGGGAAAAAGATGAGAATCGACCGAAATGTGCATGAAAACTCTATTAACTACAAAGGGAGAGTTACGAGAAATCAAACTTTGTTCTTCGTTTTTCTCGAAATCGCTTTTTGGTCACTTTCATCTTTTCCCCCCCTAGCCTTCAAATGATTACTATTAAAAAAAAATTGCATAAGAACTGTTAGAAATTATGTAAATTGCATTTCCTATAGTGGAGACAATTACCCATTAACAATAAGAGACAAAACAAAACCAGTTGTGGAACTATTTGAATAACAAATGAAAAGGTTCCAGAAAATCTGTAAGATTATCATGTGTCATGAAATTATAAGCATGAATAACATTTTAATTATATAATAACATATCATTATTGTAAAGTTCGCTTTCAGTTCGAAGGTTTATCTATCTAGTTCTTGGGAAAAATATTTTTGAAAAAAAAAAACTTAACGGACTTCAGAAGTTCTAACGGCAATTGCTCTAAAAAGTAAAAAATAATTTTATTCTATGAACACTATCGATACTACATTTAAACATCAGTTTTGAAGTTTGAACTTCTGAATTCGGTTCAATTTTTTTTTTCAAAAATATTTTTATTTTATTCTGTTTAGTGTAAATGTACTTCAGAAATAAGGTATTGTTTCTGTTACCTCATTTTCTCAAGTAACTGCTGTATAAAATAAACTGCAAGAATAAAAGAAAGATACTATCAACGTGTATAAAATTTTAAATGATTGACACTCAAACTATTCCTTATTATTCTCTGGTATTTATTTGTGTACTAGTTTAATCAAAGCCATTTAAATATTAACAGCTTTTCAACTAGCTTATATTTCAAAGCAATACTAGTTTCTCGCAATAGAAATATTATATACGTGGCCGGTTATCTGTTATCAGCATTAGATGACAATAAGAACACCAAAGAAATGAATTTCCTTATGTATTCCAGAAAAGCCTTCATTCGAAATTGTCATTATTATGATTACTGTGATTAGGATTTCTGCAGGATCCCATTATCAAACCCGGACCATGAGACGATGGACCAACTGGAAGGTACAACCTTTCAAACAAAAAAAGAAGTTTTGAAATCTGTTCAGGCGTATAACATACATTAAAAAAAATCTCCCACGAATTGTATAACCTCCTCCTTTGTTGAAGTCAGTTAAAAATGTTCAGAGGTAGGAACTTCACAGAAAAAATTATGTTACCTTAAGTTAAAGAAATAAATGACTGCATAATGTAACCACAATAGAAATCATTTATTGGTCAACCACATAGTTTTTCTATGTGTAACAGTATAGTATGATGCATTAAAAAACAAATGTAAACAATAAACTAAGTGCGAGGAAAAAAGGCAGTATAAAAATCTATGATATCTTGAAATATTTTCAAGTGATTGAACATTTTCATAAAAGCTATGTACAGAATTTGTCGATGTTTTCATAAAATAAAGATGATGGATGATTTCAATGTACACATGATGAATAAAGATCTTATCATTTTATGTTATTGCTCTCTGTATGGCTTCAGTAGAAGAATATATTTATCAACAGAATGATCTAAAAAAAAAAAAAAAAACATAAAGCATGAAATTATTTTGCTTTTATAAAACACATAAAATTAAGTGCAATGGAAATTTTTTATAGAAAACTATAATTTATTTATTGTACATGTGTGTGTATATATACAGTCGAACCAGTTTATCTCGAACCTGCTTATCTCAAAAATCTCTCTATGTCAAAATTTTTCAATTTCCCTGCTTTTACAGTATGAATTTAATGTTTTTTCTCATGTTTATCTCAAAATGATTTTTCTCGAAAACCTCTATATCTGGATGGTGTTATGCAAAAAGGAGTTAACCCACAAAACATAAAAAAATGAGTTATCCAACTGTGATGGTAAAATATGTTGCTTTCTACATTAAGCAAAAATATTTAAGCCCTATCAGCATTTCATGGTAACATATCATTGGTATATTGATATAGAGCTCCATGCTTTTTGCCAGAGTTTGCTGACTTTAAAGCCCATTATCTCAAAATCAGGTTTTTGTGGGTTAACTCCTTTTTGCATAACACCATGCATCTAAAATTTTGACGACTTTCATCTCCAGCCACCTTTATCAATGGTATAACTTGGAGACCAAAATCATCTTCTGCACAATCATTCAAAGACTATGTTCGTACCTAAAGGTATGCATTAACTTGCAACTGATATAGTCATCACAATTAGTAAAACGTGGACTCACAACATGTCGTACAGTATAATTTTCAACAATATCAATGCAAAATTATGTATTAAGACTTTGGTCATATATATATATATATATATATATATATATATATATATATATATATATATAACAAATCACAAAAAATGAAAAGAATGGAAAGGTGAACCAAGGACTGGCACATCATCAGGGGGGAAGACCAGATCCCCCCACTGATGCTAGAAGTAATTTTGGGAAACAGCAACAAATGCTTGAATAAACACTTTGTAAATTTCTTTGAATAGCGAACTTGTTCAAACTTAGATAAATTCATGATTTTCCTACTTTTTTGCATTTCAGGTTGTATCCTGTCATGAGTAGTGTTTTACTTGAAACTTTAAATTTATTAAAATTAAATACGTGATATCTTTAAATATATCCTAAAACCTTATTGACAGCTCATGAACATAAAAATTATGAAAGTTTAGGCAGTTAATTTTTTCCTTTTCAGCAATTTAATTCCTTCAATCATTATGATAAAATTCCACTTTCTTTTCTTATGCATAATTGGGTAGACAAACTATAGTACATTCATTATTCATATAATCTTACCATGCAATAAAAGTTCTATGATGAATAAAGAATCTTCTTTAATGTTTGCAACAACCTATAAAGCAAGAGGAAAAAAAAGAAGTAAGTCAGTACAAGCAATTCTCACACACATAAAACAAAAAATGTTAAAAAAAATTTGTATTACTAACATGGATATAATAAACTAACTTTTAAGGGAGAAAATATTAATAATAAATAAATAAACTAATGTGAGACATATTTTTACACATAAAAAAGTTAACTTTTATTTTTACTCTTAGATAACTATTTTTGAAAACTTCTAGAATAGCTAAAAACTAAGTATACGACTTTTAAGTAGCAATGCAAAATGATATAACTTAATTTACTTGTTACTTTATATGTAAAGAAATAATTTGAACAACTTTACATGAACATATAATCACAATTTATAGAATTAGGTAAGCCTTTTGATGAAGTAATACTTGGAATATTATACTTTGTACTTTTCAAAATATCAACTTCAAGTACAAATGAAAATTAAATGATAACATCAGTGCATAAAGCTTATTAAAAAAAAAAAGTGAAAGATATTATGACAAAAAGATTTTTGATATTTCATCATATTTTATCAAAACTACATTATGGGTGTGTTATGTTATGGGAAGTGTTATGTATGGGTTCTCATAAATTCTCTAATCTTGTAACAGCGAAATGATATTGTAAGAGTACTCCTTGTATCATCCAAGGCCCAATCCAGAATTTTTTTTTTATTACAACCTCTTTTTGTGAAAACATTACATCAACATTCTATTTTTGCAAAAGTCCCAGATCACCCCCCCCCCCCCTCTTCAAAAAAAATAATAATAATAATTTTTAATTCAAAAAGTGAACTTGTAAAAATTTGTAAAAAATTTAAAACAGGATTTTTTTTCTTTGGGGGGGGGGGAGTAAATAGTTCAAAAATACAGCTGTATTTCAGCTCAATAGGCTCTGAACTGCACACTGTTCAAGAAATTATCAAACAAATTTCAACTGAAAATCGGATGCTAAATGATTACACTTAAATTTTGTTAGTTCATTTAAGCTAAAAACAAATGGAAATAAGTTAAAAAACTACTTAAGAGTCGTTATTCGTGCAATGCTCATATAAATCAGCTAAGCATTACGTTTTGTTAGTAATGTTGGTTTCAAACTATTGATTTTTTATAGTGTTTTTGTGAATGCCAATTACAATGTTCTTTTTATGTGTGTGTGAAAGCGCCAATTTTATTACCTTATTTTTTGCAAAAGTACTGATTTTAAAATATGATTTTGTGAAGGTACTGAGAAACGATAGCAAAACCAGGTTCTATTGGGCCATTCACTGCAATATTTTAAGCAGTTCTTGCACTTTAGTATGCTATACAAACCTATAAATACCACATAGATACCTTGATACTTATATTTGTTTCATCAATATGCACTTAATTTATATTCCTATCTCTAATTTTAAACATAACTCTTTTAGTAGCTGTCTCATTAAATGCTAAAGTTGAAGAACTGTAAATGTTAGTAGTATGAATACACTGGTTAAATCACGGGTTGTGATAGGTACAGAGGACCCGGCAGTGAAAAGTGAAAAATACGAATATAACTAAAAGTACTCCAGAAAAAATAAAACTTCTTTTGATTGCAGTACGTGCTCTATTTGAGCAAACTGCAATCTAATTTCAATGTAACACTATAAGATAATTTGTAGGGCAAATAAACATAACGTTTATTCTAAACCACAAATAGAGAATAAATAAGATGAGTTAAAGAAATTGAAGCAAAAAATATGTTAACAACTCGCTTTTAGCAGTTCTACATTCAAAGTCTAATAAACACCAATTATATTACACATACAATGTAACTAAATAAATCGCGGCCCCTAAACTTTGGGGATTCCTGGATTAGGACCAGTGGTTGGAAAAACTACTTTTCTTTTGTAGCGAACTACAACTACTTTGTTATAAATGTAGTTAACTACAACTACTTTTTTTTAAATGTAGCGACTACAAACTACTTTTGAATTGTAATCGCTACTTTTTTAAAAATAAATAAATAACAAGAAGTTCTGTCAAGAACTAAACGAGCCTACTTTCCCGTACATCGACATCGGCATTCTAGCATCTGATCATTATTCTCTTGATTATCTGAGACTGAAAATTATGTCAAACATACCTTTTTAGCACTTAAAGCTGATTTCTAAAAGCAAAATATACACCTCTCATCCGATGAAATAGACACGTAAAAAGTAAATAAACGAATAAATAACGTTTTGTCGTACCTTTAAAAGAATGAAACTGTTACAGTTCTGTTCTTCCGTAGAAAAAATCCTCAATCGTTTAAAAAAACAAATAAATAAATAAATAAATAAATAAAAGTACAAAGAGCATCAAAACACATTTTATCAAACAAAGAAAAAAAAGAAAAAGAAAACTCGTCCGTTAATAATATGTCTCGAATTTCACATTTAATCCGTTGCCAGTTGTTAAATATAAATAAAGAATAAAATGTTCTCATGAATGGAAAATTTTTGTTACAAAAAAAATCGTCTGCCAAAAAAAAAAATAATAATAATACTAAATAAAGTAAAACAAATGAATAAATAAACAAAAAATCGTCTGCACAGTCAGTCATTTTTTTTCTGAGATTGCATTTCCGCCATGTTTGCGGAGTCGGAATCAGAGTCCTCACAGAAGATTACTCAGAAAAGTACTTTACAAACATTATTTATCAAACCCTTTTCTTACAAAGTTCGTTTGAAGGAAATCCGACTTTAAGTTCAGGATCAACATTCAACTTAAATTCCCCATAGGCGCTAATGTTAAATTTTTTTTCTGAACGATTCAATATTGAACGAAAAATGGTTCAAATCAAAAAGCGAAGCATGGGAATGAGCCTCTCCAAGATCTTTCAAACAAAAAAAAGTTTATTCCATTCGGACGGTTCACTCAAAAGTTATTAGGTGGGGAAAGGTTGCTTGAACGGTTCAATGTTGAACGAAAAAATGTTCAAATTGAAAATTTAAATACAGTAATGAAGTATCCTTGCTGAGATCCTTCGAACAAAAAGAAAGTTTATTTAAATCGGACTGTTCACTCAAAAGTTATTAGGGGTGGCAGCTTGTTTGAGCGGTTCAATGTTGAACGAAAAACTGTTCAAATCGGAAATACAAATACGGGAATGAAGTATCCTTCATAAGATCTTTCAAACAAAAAAAGTTTGTTAAAATCGGACTGTTCACTCAAAAGTTAGCATCGCGGGACAGGTTGTTTGAACGGTTCAAAGTTGAACTAAAAATTGTTCAAATCGAAAAATCAAATATAGGAATGAGCTGTACTCGCCGAGATCCTTCCAACAAAAAAAAGTTTGTCAAAATCGGAATGTTCACTCAAAAGTTAGCATCGAGGGACAGGTTGTTCGAACGGTTCAAAGTTGAACCAAAAATTGTTCAAATCGAAAAATCAAACATGGGAATGAGCTGTACTCGCCGAGATCTTCCCAACAAAAAAAAGTTTGTCAAAATCGGAATGTTCATTCAAAAGTTATTAGGGGGGGACAGACAGACCGATCGACCGACCGACACACAAATTCCCCATCTCAATACCCTACTTTCAAATTTTTAATTTTTCGATATTCATTTTTCCTTTTTATTTCTTTTTGGCTTTTTTTCGGACTTGGCGATATTTTTTTAACTTGGCGATATTTTTTCGGACTTGGCAATATTTTTTTAACTTGGCGATATTTTTTTGACTTGGCGATATTTTTTAGACACATTAAGCCACTTATAATACTTTTTTCGTCTTTCTTTTATTTTTAACGGGAAAGTGGGCTAAAAAGCATGCACCGTTTGAGGATTGACCGAAAAGATTCGAAAAAGGTTTACATTAATAAATTAACTCATTTGAATATGGAATAGAACTAGGAATTGTCTTTGAATTTATTTGTTACTTTTCCTTTTTGTTCCTTTTTTTTTTTGCTAAAATTTGTCCTTTTTATATTTTTTTTTACAATTTTTACGAATATTCGCCACAAGAAAGGATTCAAAAGTTGAAAGATTGAAAGAATTCAACCTTCATTTTTTTTTTAAATTTCTTGCCAGGGAATATTTAGGAACATGAAAATTATTTGAAGGAATATAAAAATTATGATGCCAAATAAACCAATGACATCAAACAGATAGAATGTATTTCGTCAAAATGATGTATCTAAGGATCAGCTCATATTTTTATGGTTCTTATTTCTCATTGCGTCCGCTGCTGTACTCGTGCAAGATTTGCACCAGTCAGAGTCAATTAAACCTTGTTTTTTTCCTTCGTTCTCTTTTTATTTTTTCATTTATTTATTTATTTTTTAATTTAAAAGTAGTTTCCAGAAATCGCTACAAACTACTATTTTTTTGTATCGCGCTACTCACTACTCTACTTTTTTTAAAAAGTAGTGCGCTATACTCTAAACTACTAAAAAATGCAGCTACTACAGTGGTTTCGCTACTTGTAGCCCGCTACTTCCGACCACTGATTAGGACCCAGTTGGTAAATTCGGTAATCGGCATGTGTAATAGCTTTTTTTTTCAAAGCATTAAAAGCATTTCTTAAAGAAGTGAAATATGCAAAAGCAGTAAGTCCGATAAGAGTGATTAAATTCATAAAAATAGCTAACTTCCTAAAGAAAAAAAAATGGAAGATGTTATGCACAGAAAAGATGTGTACTTTTTTAAACATTAAATTGTTCGATATTTTGTATTTGACAAAGCTACAAAACATTCAGAAGCAATGTTTGAATAATTCCGAACACTTTTTCTACACCCAGGATACTAGTTTTTATTTAAAATACATAGTGAGGAAATAAATGCAACTAATATTTGGAACTTATGTCTGATTTTTAATGCATGAAATAAAATTGCAGAGGCATTTAAAATTTCTGATTTAAATCACAAAAACGACACTAATTAATGTCAACAGAAAAATACTCTTTAATTAGAATGAAATCAAACCTCGTCTGTGATTGCATAACTTGAAGATGCTCCAGTGCGAATTCTCAAATCATGGATATTTTCTACAGGGATATGAAAAAGATGAGACAGCTTGGCTATTAAGTATGAGGCGCACAATTCATGTAAATAAACAGCTCTAAATACTGCAAAAATAAAAATAGATTAAGACATTACATCAAAATGTACTGACATACATACATGCAGAAAATTTAAAATAATGATCTTGTTTTCATTACTTTTAAGCATAACTGAAAACAAGTATCTGAAACTTTGCAACTTTATATTAAAATAACCAAATTTTCGGAATTTTTACCTTCAAAATTTTTTTAAACAACAGTCAGAGAGGATATGAATACGATATCTAATTCGTTTAGGATAATGAGTGTCAACAATCCTAAAATCTAGAGTAAAAGGCCAAGCTGTTAAATTAATCAGCAGAGTTTGACAGCATTTCTCAATTAAAAAACAACTTTTATTCTTGACTAGAAGTAAAATAACGAACATGTAACACATTGAACAAATAACGTAAAAACGAAGCACTAAAACAAACATCAAAACATGGAAGAAACTGTACTACTAAAAACACATCATCAAAATACAGAAAGCATCACATGACAGATAAGCAAAGACCGTTGCCAAACCTAAACCTTGATAAATAAAAACATTGTTATGCAAATTATTTATGATGGAGCTGATTGTAAAATTGATTTAAAACTTAAATCTAACACCCCGCCTCAATCAGCTACATCGGAAATTATTTTTTCTTGAAATTTTTCAAACTTAATTTTACCCAAAGGTTTCGTAAATATATCTGCTATCATATTTTCTGACTCACAATACTTAATGTCTATAGCCCTATCTTTATACAGTTCTCTAATAAAACAATATCTAACATCAATATGTTTCGATCTTTGACTCACCCGTTCACCCTTGATCATTGCTATGCAGCCTTGATTGTCCTCATGCACCAAAAACTGTCTATTACTATGTCCCTCAATGTCATTCAACAATTGAACAATCCACTTGCCTTCTTTACACGCTTCCGATACTGCAATAAACTCCGCTTCAGTTGAAGACAACGATACTGAATCTTGTTTTCTACTTGCCCATACAATCGGTGCATTTCCAAGCATGATGATGTAACCACTAGTTGATTTTCGATCAGAAATATCTCCTGCCCAATCTGCATCCACAAATACCTCTAAACTGGACATATCTGTTCCAAACTTCAATTTAAAATGCAAGGTTTTCTTTAAGTACCGTATGACTTGTTTTACTGCTTTCCAGTCCTTTTCTGTTGGTTTACTTACTCGTCGTGATAAAATTCCAACTGATGTTGCGATATCTGGTCGTGATGTTGTGAAATATACAAAAGTGATCCAATCACTTCCCTGTACATTGTATTATTTTCTAATTCTTCTGATTTTTCATATCTTTTAAACTCAGAATTCATTGGAATATTTGCTTCTTTTGCTTCAATTAATCCGTATTTTTTTATCAGTTGCTTAATTTTTGTTTCTTGATTAATTGCAAAGCTTCCATCTTCAAATCGTTCTACTTGAACGCCTAAATAGTATGTGATCATTCCTAAATCTGTTATCTCAAAATGCTGTTTAAACATGTTAATCATTCTTAATTCGGTTTCTTCATCCAATGTACAAATCAAAATATCATCAACGTAATTAAAGTAGAATATAACTCCAGCCATTTGCTTCTTTTCTTGAATAAAAACATGAATCTACGTTACTACATAAATAACCATTTGAAGTTAAAACTTTGTTGATCTTTTCATTCCAAGCTCTTGCAGATTGCTTTAGACCATAAAGACCCTTCTTTAACTTATATACTTTGTCTTTTTCATTTTCTTTAACATAGCCTTCTGGTTGTTTCACGTACAATTCTTCTGCTATCTCGGCATTGAGAAACGCGTTTTTCACATCTAAGTGTTTAATTTTCATTTTTCTTGCTACTGCTAATGTGAGTAATACTCTAAATATTGCTTTATTCGAAGTTGGCGCAAAGATCTCCTTGAAATCTTCATTAGGCTTCTGGGTAAATCCTCTGGCACAAAGTCTTAATTTACAGCGATTTACTTTACCAGTTTCATCTCTTTTGATTCGAAATACCCATTTTGTATCTATTGCCGCTCTTCCTTTTGGCAAATTCGTTAGTTCCCATACATCTTTCTTTCTTATGGATTCCATTTCTTCATTGGCAGCATCTATCCATTTCTGTTGCTCTTCCTGCGGTAGCATTTTCATTTCCTTCCAAGAAGAGGGTTCCTGAGCTAATTGAACTGTTTTATAAGCGCATACATATCTATCTGGAGGTACACCCTTATTTGGTCTTTCAGAACGTCTACATTTTTCTTTTGATTCTTGAACTTCACATTTAGGCCCGTTTTCTTCATATAAATCACAAGTTACGACATTATCTTGCTTTGTATTTTTCTCAACTTTTGTTAAAATTTCACTGCTGCAACTGTCAACACAAAATACATTTCTTGTTACAATTACTTTGTTACTTTCTTTATCCAATACGAGATATCCCTTTGATTTTTCTGCGTAACCGAGAAATATACCTTCTTTTCCTCTGTTTTCCAATTTCTTCCTTTGCACAGATGGTACATAATACACCACATTACTTCCAAAAATTTTGAGATGCTGGACTGAAGCTTTTCTTCCATGCCATAGTTCATAGGGTGTTAAGTCACACGCTTTTGTAGGTAAACGATTTTGCAAATAGCACGCTGTTATTACTGCAGCTCCCCAAAACCTTTGATCTAATTTAGAATCTTCAAGCATGCATTTAACCATTTCAACCAAATATCTGTTTCGTCTTTCTGCGACTCCATTTTGAGGCGGGCTGTACGGTACTGTGAGTTCATGTTCTATTCCATTCTTTACGAAATAACTTTTCAGCTTCTCATTTACGAATTCACCTCCTCGGTCAGTGCGTAGTACTTTAGGTGTTCTTTCAAACTTCGTTTTAACATAATTCAAGAATTCCATTATTTTATCGGCTGCTTCTTCTTTCCGTCTTAGCAGATAAACTGTAAGAAATCTTGACTTGTCATCAATTAAAGTCAATATGTAACGCATTCCACTGGAAGTTGGTTGAGGAAACGCTCCGCAAAGATCAGAGTGAAATAGCTCTCCCACTTTCGATGCTCGATTTTCACTTTTCTTCGGATAAGGAATCTGCGCAATCTTTGCCTTTGCACAACACAAACATTTCATTTTATATTTACAGTTCCTCATTTTTAGACCAGTAACTAATTGTTCATCTTCCAGCCGTTGAACCGCTCGAGGATCGCGATGACCAAATATTCTATGCCACATATGTATACAGTTCGTATGTGACTCTTCTGTAACTTTACTTGCGATTTCATTCGTGTTCAATTTGTATAAATCATTTTCTAAATGTCCTTCAATGATAATTTCATTATCTTTCTGAAATGTACACTTATTTGATCCAAATGTAATAAAATAGTTCTTCTGATCAAGACACTTGACAGATAACAAATTACTATCCAATTCCGGAATGTACAATACGTTGCTGATTTTGACATACTTCGTATCTTTATTTTTGTCTTCATATTCAATGATACCATCACCAATTCCTTTAATGTCCAATAATTGTCCACTAGCAACGCGTACTTTTCCTTGTTTTGGCCTCATATCTCCGGAAAAGAAACTTCTATTATTCGTCATATGCGCGGAACAAGCTGAATCAATGTACCAACTTTCACAAGAAGTCCTAGAATTAATCTTGAAACATTGAAAATCTTTATCTTCTACTTCTTTGCATTCCGTATTTCCATCCAAAATTTTCTTAACTTTATGATTTTCTAATTTCCGCTGTTCAGCTTTCCACAAATAACAAAATTTCTTAATATGATTTGGCTTTTTACAAAAATGACAAAGTCTTTTAGATTTACTTCCAGACATCGTTTTAGAATGTTCATTTGTATTTCTAGATTTTACAGCTGTTTTCAATGCATTTTGGTCGACGTTTAATTTCAAACTTTCTTCCCTCCGTTCATAAATAGCAATTAATTTTCCCTTCACATATCGCACATCCAGAATGAAAGGGGCACATCTCAAAAAATGCATTTTTTGGAAATATGTTTAAATAGCATACCTTAGTACACCTTACATGAGAAACCGACCCATTTTTTTCTAGTATTAACAGTCGCAGCTAAAAAGCAACTTATGCCCTTATCATTCTCCAGATTCTGCCGATTGTGAAGGGAGAATTGAGTTTGAAAGGGGCACATCTTTGATAATCAGAGTTCGCCGAGCGGAATTGGTGCAAATTATGGCTAGTACTCTTTTTTAAACCAATTAAGAAAACCGTAATTTTGCTTTTTTTTTGAAGTGACACTCGTTTTAATTGTTCGTTATTAAGTATAAATTGTTTGTGCACAAGTACTTTATGAAGGGTTCCTTTTTTTAGAATAAGAAGAATAGTATTATGTAACCTAGCGTCAAATCATTAGGAATTAAAATTTGATTTAATATCGCTCTGAAATGAAACAGCGATAGGAAGTATCAGTTGACAAAATGTTTCACATTTCAAATAAAATAAATGTATCTAAAAATCCTTAGAACAATTTTTTTCTTCGAGAAAACTTGCAATTTTTTAATATACTAAAATTTCCTATATTTCATACAGTACATTCTATCATTACAGCTAATTCAAAGAGCATGTATAAAAATATTTTTGGTAAAACTAAGCATCATGACTTCAGTGCATAATTAACCGTTTTAAATTCTACAGTCGAAAAATAAGTGAATCTAATTATTTTTTATTAGTTTATATTTAAAAAAATTGCTATTAAATTGAAAACAGTAACGTATTATCTAATTTGTTGATTAAATACTTTTAGAACTATTTTATAACTCTACTACACAGAACCCTTTTTGTTAAATGTTTGTTAAAAGCTACAAACTTGAAAATAACTTTGTCACACATTTAGAATTACTATACCTATTTAAGTACAACGTTTAAACTACAAGCAAGGTCAATATTGAGAAATCAAAACACAAAAAAAAAAAAAAAAAAATCTGCAAACGATTTAGAGATACGTTATTTTTTTTAATAAATTTGAAATTCTTCGTATTATTTTTTCCCTTCGACTTTTTTGAATAGATCGTCTGCTTTGCGTTTAAACCTTCTGAAATGTTAAATCGAATCATTAATAAAGAAAGAAAACTATAATTGCTGTTGACTTTCTGCTCCCGTTTTGATCTAAATTCATACCCTGTTAAAGAGCGAAAATTAAAATTGGTAGTAGAATGTTTACATTCTGAATTTCGGTAAGATATCAATATTTTACAGAAAGGCTTAATTTTTACGTTGAAACTGAAAATAATAACTGTATGAGAGTAAAATTTTGTATTAATGTTATTGGTATTGTCATTCCTGCGAAACTGAACTACAAAGATGGAAATACCAATTACTGTCTAACATTTTTTCGCAAAACCTCCGTTGAATCTGCGCACGCGCCAAGTCCTTTCTGATAGGCATATCTGCCTCTCCCCTAGGTAGTAGAATCTCATCACCTTACAACAAGTCTAAGTTTAGTCTAAGTTTAATGCATATCATGTTTCTACTTACGTTTCCCTTCAGCCGAACGGCCGTGTCATGTTTCAGACTAATAGAAAGTAAACATTGCTGTTCCGGGGTTCGTTCCCGGAAGTGTGACGTCATGCTCTGGAACGTCATGCCTCTGACGTCAACAATCGAAAGTTCGAGAAGCTTCGTACGGCACGTGTCATCTGTGATTGGCTGCCTGGATCGCTACCGATAGGATGCGTATGCAAATCTGGTAGATATATAAGCGATGTCAGGACTTAGATCGAGGCTGGTTTTATTCATTTCATCGCTAGACTCTCAAGTAAGAGAGGGGCCTTAGGCTTTTGGCTCGCGGTCCTTTTCGCCTGATGGCATGTTTCCCCCGGTAGTAAATTACACTTAGCCTTGAACAGGCATAATATGGGTAGAATAATTGCAGGCTGGTAATGAAAGGATTTAGTTTCTCAGAAAGTGATAAGTTGTTTTTGTAATTATCTTTGATTTTATTATTTACAGTTGTTGGTTATTTTAATAAATGTTATTCGTTACTTAAAGTTTGTCATCAATTTAGCATCTCAAACACTCTGCTAAATTTAAATGTTTGGGGGATGTAACGATCTCTTCGACTCCCCTAACAAGGGTTATGGGCCCAGCAGCCCTTCCTGTGCAGAGATTGAAATTTTTTTGAAGAAATAAATTAAATATTTTTGGAAAATTTGAAATTTTGATAAAAATTTTTGATGGAAATTTTGAGAAATTTTGAAAATTTTTTTTTCCCCTGCAAATGAACCCCAAAGTAATAAGTGCTTTAGATGGGGGGGCTGCCAAGTATCAAATGGTGAAAGCGAGCCGAATGAGTAATTTTTAAAAATTTTTTTTTGTGCAAAGTGCAAATGTTTGCTAAGAAATTGCAAAGTTTATGAAATTTTTGAAGAAAGTTACCAATACTACCATGGCAGGTCATCAGTTCCAAATTCCCATGCTCCACAGCAAAAATTATGTGGAGTGGTCAACAGACATGAAGTTTTTGCTCATGGAACGGAACACCTGGCATATCGTAACTGGTCAGGAGAAGATGCCGGTCGTGAAAGAAGGATCCGGAGTCACCGAAAAAGACGTGACTGATTTTATTGTGAGGAGGAGGACAGCCCTGTCTTTGATTTTCCTGAACATTCAGCAAGACTTAAAGAAGATAATTGAGACGATAGAAGACCCGTGTTTGTCGTGGGAGAAATTGAAGTCCCATTTCTTTCCTCAAAACAGATGTTCCAAAATGCAGCTGTTCGTGGAATTTAATAAGTGCAAATGGGAGCCTGGTGAGAAGCTCAACCTTTTTGCAGCAAAACTTCAACGAATATACGACAACATCAAGGTTTTCTACAAAGATTATCCTGAAGACTGCCTGACATTCCAGTTATTGAGGAACCTTCCAGAAAGCTACGACAACGTGGTGCAACAAATCCTGACTAGAAGTGACGCGGATTTTACTTTTGAGAAGATCCTTGTTGACCTCATCATCGAAGAAAATCGACAGTTCTTGAAAGAAGAGAATGACCCGGTCCAAGTCTACCAGACGACAACAAGGACGACAACGAAGATCCGATGTTATGGATGCGGGGAAGAAGGTCATATCAGGAGAATGTGTCCAAGAAATCAAAATGCCAAGGAACCCAGCAGTTCATCTCGAGGAGGGAATTACCGAGGAAGACATCCGTCCAGATTCAGGCACGGAGGTTCGAGCCCAAAGAATCGGAATAGGAGATGGCAGCGGAATTCCCGAGATAGACGGAGATCACCTTCAAATACCCGGTGTGAGTATCAATTGTTTTTCTTGTCTGAAGCTAATTTAAGCCACGTGCAGGAAAAACGAAATAATTTTATTTTTGATACCGCCGCATCAAATCACTTTTGTGCACATAAGAACTGGTTTAGGACTTTTCAACCCCTTTCAGATGTTAACATGGCAGTAGCAGTTAAAAGCCAAACGTTCCCGATTGAGGGAAAAGGGGAAGTCAAAGTAAGATTTGGAAAAAGATCAGTTGTCCTGCAAGACGTAATGTACTCTCCCCAGCTAAGACGTAACATTTTATCTGGTACTAAATTTGACCAGGGTGGTGCTAAATTTAAAGGTGGGGGAGGTTTTGTGGAGGTATCTGACAAAGAAGGTTTAATTTTTAAAGCTAGACTTAAAAATGGTGTATATAATGTGTTTTGTAAAAAGTCTAAGCAATTACCTGTAAATTCTGATAATCAACCATTTGTACAAAATGTTGAAGTAAATATGGACAAATGGCATAAAAGATTCGGGCATGCTAATGCAGAAAGTATTAGAAAAACGGGTGAATTATCTGCAGCCCGGGGTTTACCAAAATTTAAAGCGGGTAAATTTAGTTGTGATACATGTAAACTAGGCAAATTAAAAAGTGTAAGTTTCAAACCAATAGGTAAAGTCAGAAGTACAGAACCACTTCAATTGTTGCATATGGACACTTGGGGACCAAGTCCGACTATCGGAAGAAATGGGGAAAAGTATTTTCTTTCAATAATAGATGACTATTCTAAAAGATGCTCATTGTACCCAATTAAAACTAAAGATCTAGTTCCTGGTATAGTAAAACAGCATATCCTTCGATCTGAGAGATTACTCGGAAGGAAAGTCGTCGCAATTAAGACAGATAACGGGAAAGAATTCGTAAACAAAGAACTCGATGGTTTTTTGAATGAATTAGGGATTCACCATGAATTGACTGACACCTATACTCCTCAACAGAATGGCTTGATTGAGAATTTCAATAGAACGGTAGGGAATGCCGCTAGAGTATTATTAGCTGAAAGCGGACTCCCATTTTCATTTTGGCCGGAGGCCATGTTGTATTTTGTTTACACATGGAATAGGGTGTGTCATTCCAAACAGGTGAAAACTCCTTTTGAGTTGTACTGTGGAAAAGTCCCTAGTGTCAATCATTTGAAACCATTTGGAAATGTCTTATTTGTTCGTATTCCACCCCAGAAACGAAGAAAGTTAGATTTAAAAGCCGAAATAGGCATATTTATTGGATACTCATTTAATCGTAAAGCTTTTCGCATATATCTTCCTGAAAAAGACAAGGTAGTAGAATCCATAAATGTATCTTTCAAAGAAAACAAATTTTTCAAAGACGAATTCAGTGGTGATAAAAATTCACTCAAAGAGAAAAATGTCAATTTTTGGCCGATTTCGCCCATGCCAAGCAATGAATCTTCTGGAGATGAAGAAAATATAACTCATTTTTCTGAATCTGATTCTGAAAGTCAATCAGATGGGGGGGGCTGAAAGCTCAGATAGTGAAAAATTGGATTTTCCTTTGAAACCTATTCGTGATGCAGTTTGGATTCGCAAAGTAGTTCCTAGACAGGATGGATCTAGAACTGATGTGTATTATTTTGAAAAAGGTAAAAAACAAAGATTAAGATCATTGAATGATGTAACAAAGTATTGTGAACGAGAAAATATTGCTTATAATCCAACTACATTTAATTTTAAAGGAAATGATGATTTTCAGGGGGAAATATCTCCCCAAGTCTCATATTTAAACTTGTATTGAAAAATATTTTTGTACCAATGTTGTATAATTGAGAAAACACTGTATTTGAAAAAAAATGTTTTGAAACTTAAATTTTTTTTGAAATTACGAAATTTTAAAAATTTAATATCTTTTGCAACTTTTGAAAAATTGTTTTTTTTGAAAAAATCTTACATGAAAAATTAATAGTTAGCAAATGTGTTTATACAACGTACTTTATATAAATTTCTTTATTTTGGTCACCACATGTTTATACTCAATTTTTAAAAGATTGTATGTTACAGTGTATTGCTGATATTGGAACAGTTACTCTGGGTTTGTTTATTGTATTGCAGATTGACTGTTTGTGACATCGACGTGGACTTGTTTTTTTCATTCAGGACTCATTGTTCGTCATATTGATGTTTTTTCAAGAACACTTTTTCGTCATAGGACTTGAACTGTGGACTTTGAAAATGAACTGAGGACTCACGATTAAAGTGTCACTGCGAAATTTTTTTAGATAAAGAAGTTTCATTGTTTGCAATGTGTTAACTCCAGGAGTAAAAATGAGTGGAAAGTGGCATATAACGCCAAACTTGGATTTGGATGTTTTGCGTGGTATTGGTGGAATTAAATGTTTGTATTGTTGTTTTGAAAAATTAACATTGTTCATTGTAATTTTTGAGAAATTTAAAAGTTTAAAGACATTATTTTTACTTGGGGGGACTTTTTGATGGTGTATCATGTTTTTGTAAGTTGCAAGATAATGAGAGGGGGGGCCTTGATAGGCATATCTGCCTCTCCCCTAGGTAGTAGAATCTCATCACCTTACAACAAGTCTAAGTTTAGTCTAAGTTTAATGCATATCATGTTTCTACTTACGTTTCCCTTCAGCCGAACGGCCGTGTCATGTTTCAGACTAATAGAAAGTAAACATTGCTGTTCCGGGGTTCGTTCCCGGAAGTGTGACGTCATGCTCTGGAACGTCATGCCTCTGACGTCAACAATCGAAAGTTCGAGAAGCTTCGTACGGCACGTGTCATCTGTGATTGGCTGCCTGGATCGCTACCGATAGGATGCGTATGCAAATCTGGTAGATATATAAGCGATGTCAGGACTTAGATCGAGGCTGGTTTTATTCATTTCATCGCTAGACTCTCAAGTAAGAGAGGGGCCTTAGGCTTTTGGCTCGCGGTCCTTTTCGCCTGATGGCATGTTTCCCCCGGTAGTAAATTACACTTAGCCTTGAACAGGCATAATATGGGTAGAATAATTGCAGGCTGGTAATGAAAGGATTTAGTTTCTCAGAAAGTGATAAGTTGTTTTTGTAATTATCTTTGATTTTATTATTTACAGTTGTTGGTTATTTTAATAAATGTTATTCGTTACTTAAAGTTTGTCATCAATTTAGCATCTCAAACACTCTGCTAAATTTAAATGTTTGGGGGATGTAACGATCTCTTCGACTCCCCTAACACTTTCTGACTCCCTCGAAATAGGGGGGAAATGCAACGAGGAAGTAGCAAGCGAACAAAAACTGAAGGCATTGGGAAGTGCGCATCCTAAACCTATCTCCCCTTTTTCAAATGGAAGCGTTCGTGGCTGCCAGGCGCACAATACGCAAACAGACAGTAGTTATTACTTTTTTACTTCCTTGTAAGTAGTACAGGAAGTAATGTTTTCTCGAAAAGATTTGCATTCAACTGCGGCCTAAATTTCTACTTTACTCATTCTCGAAGGAATGTCTTTTTTTTTTTTTTTGGCGCATCCGACCGTGCATACGTACGTACAAAAGTATAAGCAACTAAAATGCCCTTTTTTTCCCATTATCGAGTTAATTATCACGAGTTGTCTCGTGATGCGTAGGAATCAGGTATAAATCAAAACCCCTACAAAAAGTAGTGTAAAATTTCGCCTGTAGAAAAGAGAAATTTTATGATTTTAAAGTTTAATTTAGGCCTTTTCGGATTTCGTAAAATTTCAGCCACTGTAAGTAATAATGTAAGTATTCCACTTAAAAGATTTTCTTGCAACTCTCAGCCCCCCTCTCGTAAGCAGAGTGAAAGAACCCTGGCGTGACATTCTGAGCATGAAAGGACCTACGTGCCAAATGTGGCTCAAATCCGTTGTAATTTTTGGATTTGTATGAAGAACACTCCTTCCTTGGGGGAAGGCGGTTGCCCCCACTCGTGGATAAAAAAAAGGCCCGATATAAATTGCACAAAACATGCATCATTAAAAAATGTAGGTTAAAATCATGACAAGAACTTCAAAAAAAAAAAAAAAATAAATAAATAAATAAATAAATTAAATGGTGTATAAACCGATGTCCGTAAGAATAGCTATTTTGAGATGTGCCCCTTTCATTCTCCACGAAAATGGAGAATGAAAGGGGCACTTCTCATTAATTACCGACTTATTTAAAATTGACCGGGAAACGCAGACCATAGTCACCTAGCAGAACCTTTAATCAACCAATCAATGAGAGTTTATCTAATTTCAATAGTTATTAGAGTCAGGGCAAGGATTTAAAAAAGTTTAAATTTTCAAATCGATTTTTCTCAAAACAGCTATTTTGAGATGTGCCCCTTTCATTCTGGATGTGCGATATTCCAATGACAACTCTTCCGAATTTCGAACTTCTAAACTTTTAATTAGTGAATCATAAGTTTCAGGCATTCCACACAACAGTAATGTGACTATATCATCTTCAGGAATTATTTTCCCCAAACCTCTAAGCTGGTCAACAATTTCTAAAATATTGTGAATATAATCTTTCATGTTCATTGATTCTTCGTATTTCAAAGTATACAATTTTCTTTGCAAAAATAATTTCGTATTTAAATGCTTTTGTTCATAGACTTTTCTTAAAGAATTCCACATACCTTTAGCGGTTTCCTCATGCTTGATGTGAATCAATTGGTTATTTTCTACACACAGCGCAATTTTAGCTCTCGCCGATTTATTTGCTTTAATCCAAGCATCTTGTTCATTATCTGCCTTTTCAGGCTTATCCAGTGAGATTACCTCCCATAAATCTTTATCAGTCAAGTACATTTCCATTTTGAACTTCCACACATCATAGTTTGTGCTGTTGAGTTTTACGAAGGTAACTCTTTCATCCGCCATTTTACCAACACTTTGGTCAAGAATTTACTACTTATCTGTCGAGAAACGCGCCTCGGCACAATAACCTGTTAAATTAATCAGCAGAGTTCGACAGCATTTCTCAATTAAAAAACAACTTTTATTCTTGACTAGAAGTAAAATAACGAACATGTAACACATTGAACAAATAACGTAAAAACGAAGCACTAAAACAAACATCAAAACATGGAAGAAACTGTACTACTAAAAACACATCATCAAACTACAGAAAGCATCACATGACAGATAAGCAAAGACCGTTGCCAAACCTAAACCTTGATAAATAAAAACATTGTTATGCAAATTATTTATGATGGAGCTGATTGTAAAATTGATTTAAAACTTAAATCTAACACAAGCAGTACAAAATAAGTCATTATTATATAAGTTAAAAGTTAAGCTCAGACAATGAAGAAAAAAGTTATGTTTTTAAAAACGAATGAAACAATGAACTAGAAATTATTCTGAGATATGATATGGCTGCCTAGTTTCTGCACCCATGAATAGATAACTAATTTAAAATCTTTGTTTTACTTCTTTTTCTGTATGAACATTTTTGAACTACATACTACAGTAGAACCTCTCAATATGGGACACTAAGGGGACCGAACGTTTTGTTTCTTGGATAGAGGTGTCCCTTTGATGGGGGCAACTGAGTTGATGCATTCAGTATATTAATGCAGTATAAATTTATAATACATAAACAGAAACTGCTAACATTTTAAAATAAACAATGAAATTACTGTCTGCATACTACACAAAATTTAGAATCATCCAAAATAATAATAATAAAAAAAAAATTGGTAATTTTATAGTTTTGTAACTTTCTACAGAAATTGTTTTGAAATAAATTGTTACTTGAATTTGTTTTATGTCATGTACTTGACAATGCAGTACAATTTAAGTTACATGCTCACATTTCAAGTGTTATGTACAGGTTTTGTCAAGTGCCATGCAATATCCAAAGGTGCTGAGCCGTCATGAATTAATGGATCAGAGCCATGCATGTAAATTGCAGCAAGAATTTTAGAATGCATAATTTCTTCTTTGTATGATGTTAGTGTCAAACTTTCTGCAGTCGTTTTTAAGACGAGAAAATGAACCTTGAAATTCAGTAAATTCAGCATTTCTTATTTCATTTTCGCATAAACCAAAAAAGTTGAAGAAACTGGAGTTTCATATTATGTAATTTTCAGGACCTGGAACTAATTTTAAAAGACTGAAAATGCCAGCTGATGAGAAGGGTAGAGTCATTGATGTGAAATAATGCCCAATAGATAAGGATCATTAACATTAACAATCCAGAGATGCAAACAAATGAATGCCACTTTTACTTAACAGTACTTTCATTCAGCTATTGGCACCAAACTTTCAAAAGTTGGCTCCATGCTATAGGTCTGTATCTCCTTGTTAATGCAATGTTTTACATTAACAAAACAAAGCACTATTTGGAAGTTGTTTTAAAATTTTCAATTTCAAAAAAGTTTTAACTGGACTCAAACAAATGTACAAAAAAGGGGCCTACTTTTAAACTTTAATAAAAAGAAAGAAAACACATACCATCTTCATTAGGCAGTCTGGCAAATATAACCTTTTTCGCTAAAACAGGCCTGAAAAAAATGTATATATATATCTATATATATATAGCACAAAGGAAAAAATAAAAATCAGAGAAACATACAAAAGACAAGGACTTAAATAGGCAAAAAAGCATTAACATGCAAAGTAAAGCAAGTAACAAAAAATTTAGAGAGAGAAAAAAAAAAAAAAAACATAAAACCAATACGTCCTCATTTATCATACTTAATGGGAAACAAAAAAAGCAAGATACGTGGTATAATCAAATATGCATCATTATATTTTTCACTATATTGATATTTTAGCATTTTGCTAGAGCCTGTTCTCTAATTTTATCTTTTTCGCTAAAGACCTTTAAAGCTCAGCTTAAGACCTGCTACAATTGTTTTATATTAATTTGAATGTTCTAATAGGAATAGTTTGTTGAAATGTATGCTTTAACACATATTTCTTGTAATGATAAGCATACCTGCAGTGAAGGGAGTTATATAATCTTACACCGTCGGTAAGACCACAAATTTTGATGCAATCATCTTGGCATAGCCTAAGCATGTCAAGACCTAAAATAAAATTCAACAAATAAATTTACTTAGCCAATATAAACACTAATTTTCATAAAAGAAAATTTTATTATAAGCATTACTAATTACATACTATGCTTTTAAACTGTCAAAATGTGCTTTAACAATTTTGAGGGACAAGACAAAATATTTCCTAAACAAAAAAATTTTGGCATAGCAATTTCATTTATCTTCTACCATCTCACACAAGGATAAATAAATAAGAGAAATAAAGAGAGAAACAATGTTGACATAAAATTTTAAAATATGCCAAACTGTAATTGCTTATAAAGATGAAACATACAAATTTTTGATAGTATAAATACATTTGTATAGTTGGCATTGGCGGCTTGTCCATAGGCCCTCAGGGAAGCAGCACCCCCAGTAGTTTTTCCAAAAAATAGGCTTTTAAGTTATTAATTCATTCACATTTTTGTTCTATTCTGATCGTGAGCGAATATAAATCATAAAAAATCCATAGTTGGTCATCAAAGGAAGATTTCGCTACATATACACATACACACACACACCATCAAATTATCAGTCAAGTCAATTTTACTCGAAAAAAAATTCTCACACTTTCCATAAAGCACTGCACAGCGAGCAGCTCCTCTGAGCTCGCTAAAAAGCTTTCCACTCATGCTTAGCATAACGTATGGTCACTCAGGGGATAGGATTTTTCAACAGCGCTGAAGGCTGCAACCCTTGCAGCGCCCTGTGATGCTTTAATGACCAATTACTTGCATACGCATGCTGATTATTTTCTTTTAGCTGCTTTATTATTTGCTGCAACAAACTAAATATTTCTCAACCTAAGCAGTGTGTGAAATGACGACTGTTGAGCATTTGCCAGGCATTTATTTTTTAGTTATCTTTTTCCGAAAAAAAAAGTGTCATGAAAAAGGTAGTCCTGTGCTGGACTTTAACATTGCTCAGGCATTGACAAACAAAAAGTCGTGGTACCAGAGAAAATTTAACAGAGACATTTATTCGAAACACGTCAGAAGATAGGTTATCAGCCTTAGTTATGTGCAGTGCAGGAAAAAGTTTGATCAATAATATTAAAAACTTTAATGAAAAAGTTATAATAGAAGTTGTACAAAAAAAGATAGAAACTATGCTTTGTTTTTAAATAATTTGAAAAAGTTTTTTTTTTTCATTTGTTTGCATTAAGTAAATATATAATTATATGTTTATAATTATTATTTCAAAATTGGTTGAAAAAAAAGTTTTTCTTTAAACGTGTATACACTCTTTGTCCCCCCCCCCCCCCTGGAATAATTTGTAATGACGGTCCTGGCTACGCATAATATTTTAGGTACATTAAAAAAATTGCAGCACCTCCAACTTTGAGGGTCACGAGCCGCCACTGATAGTTAGATCATCAATATGGCTTAAAGTTGTGGGTCGAAGACCCAATCTCTCAGTGTGCTTTTGTAAAAATATATTATAAAAACTAACAATTTGGATATGCACACTGAACAACTGAGAAAAAAATGAAAAACAATTTTTTTTTGACCCAGGTCATTTTTGAATGTCAACATTTTAATACATTAATTTTATTCACAAAATCAAGTTTTTTTTTTTTTGAATTTAAACAAACTATTAAGGTGATTTAACTACTAAAGGGACTCTTTCTTCATATTTTGTGTGCTTTTTTTTCTTTCTTCTTCAAAGTATTTTTCCCTCAAAAAGTTAAATACATTTTATGCTTTCAAAAAATTGACAGTAATATTAATTACCATTATAGCTAGCAAATGTTTCAACAAAGTCAGAAAAATTATTATTTTTCAGCCATTTTGCAGTATCTGCAAGCGTTGATTCAACCTTCAAATCTTCTTTGATCTAACAAAATAGAAAAAGATTTATACATAAAAAGAACAAAACTGAAAATATTTGAAATGCATGAAATTTTTGCACAATAATTCACTTTGGCACATGACAAAGTCACTTACCACTTTTTTCAATACACCAAATGATTCAGGTAATAGATCCTGTTCCTGAGAAACAGGATAAATTGTTAACGGAACAAATTTTCAGAATTAAAAGTACTTTATCGAAACACATATAAAAATAATTTTGAACCATGTTTAATAAAACAATGTTCTCTTTTTTTCATGCATTGCATACTTTATTGCGAGTTAAAAAAAAACTTACAGAACAAGCTCTGCAAGTTTCTTTTTTTTAAAGTTCCTTACGTTGATCACATAGAATGCAACTCTATTTCAAGAAGTTTTAAAACACATTGAGAAAAAAAAAGGCGGTCTGGCACCAAAGAAATGTATATAATATCAACAGAGTAAATAAGGAATTAGTTAAAATCAGTAATATAAAATGTTAGTTAGATATGTCATTATATTGAAAAATGAAGAGAATTTTTATACAAAGAAATATTTTCAGAAGTCATTCTAAAACATGTAAACATACAAAAACTTAACCATGGTGTACCTTAGTTAAGTTTCTGCATAATTTAAGCTTTGAAAAGACATTACAAGAAGCAAATTATATTATGCATGCTTTTATTCAGCATATCTAAAGTTGATCTTGGGGTGCTAAATGTTAATCAAAAAATACTAATGTTAAATCAAAAACTAAAAAAAAGAGAATCAGACTCTTGATTGGTAACCTTGCACTAAGACGAACTTTGTGTGCAAAAATGTATACAAAATTTAAATGCAGAGAAATTCCGTTGCAACGAATTTCAATACAATGAAATATTCGTTTCAGTGAAACAAATTTTTAGTGCCAACTTAAGTTCCATTACATTGCTTGAATTTCATTGCAATGCAATTCCTATGACAAGAAATGAAGTTTGACTGTACTTTTCAAATTTTTCTAGATGATATGGCAAACACGGAAAAGAAAGTTAATACCAACTAGCAAAGTTTTCTAGAAGCAGAATCAAGGGGGAAAATTGGAAATCCTTTTTAAACCCTTTCTTATATACTAAAATTACAAGTATTTTATTTTTTAAAAAATAGAAACTTTCAACAGATGAAACTTATAAACCATTGAGCTATCTTTCCTTGCTGGCCAACAATCACAGAACGACCAATTGCAAGAACACAGACTTGGATTGCATTTAAAATTTGCTAAAAACGGTTATAAATCGAGTTATGCATGTCGCACAACTTTGAAGTTCCAAACATTCCATCAGATGAAAGATTTTGTTCTTTCAATTGGTCCGAAAATGCTAAATGTTCAAATACGTTTTCACTGCCGAAATTAAAAAAAAAGATATAATGTTCAAGAATTTTAATTATTACCTTTGGTAATTAAAGTCATACAAAGATCAGACTAAATTAAAAATACTCTAGATTAAGTCTCCTTTCAAACAAAAAAAAAAAAAAAAATCAGTTTATCCATTCAAGAGCTATTGTGCCATCTACAGATAAACTAATATTGTCAAACAAATAACCCTCTTCCTTATTGTGCAGGACATAAAAAGTAAGTTTTCTTTTTATAAAGATATAAGAAAATGTATTTCTTTCAAGGTTCACATTATTTTAAAAAATGTCTCTGCGTAATTTTTTAGCAGCAGTTTTATTTTTGTACAACTCTCAAACAACTGTAAATTTTATACAGCAGATGGGAACCAATCAACATAAGAAACCACATGCATTAACTTTAACAATGGATGGTAAGAGCAAAATTTCTTTGAAAGGCAATATTTTTTAAAAGGGATTGTTTGGTTTGATGCATGTCATACTGTTTTCACTGTACCCCCATTTTGAACAAGAAACATCACAACAGCTGTATTAAGAAACTAATTAATAAACGAGAAATATGTATACACGTTTCTTATTCAAACCTTAAAAAATATATTGATGATAAAGAAAACAAAATAATACTTTTTTTATATATATAAGGCATAGATAAAAAATGTACTTGTGACAGAAAAAAATAATTCAAAAAGCTGAAACTTAATTTTTACAGTATTTACATCAAACACTATTTTTCTACATTTTTGTACTGCAAATAAAATGAAATAGAAAATCAAGAAACGTTAGTGAGCCAGTAATGATGTCTGATTTTGTGTTGCGCAATATACAGTTGGTGTTTTCTTTTTGGGAGGGGAAGGGGGAGAGGACCTTTCTTTCTTTCCTTTTTATTCGCTTTGCTACACATACAATAAATATAGGAAAGTCTATTGGATTAAATATTAGTAATAATGATCCACTTACGATTTTTGTGTCTCCTAGTGTCAATAGAAGACAATTACTAAAAAAATGAACAATATTTATTTCATTTTCATTTTTTTTATAAACACATTTGTGGAGAAAAGTTCTCTTAAGTTGAGGGGGTTTGGACATCACTGGCAATTAATATTGATGTGGAAGATAAAATGTGAGTAACTAATCTTTTATTTTAGGGCACTTCATTGAAAACTTTTAAAAACAACATAAATAATTTCTGACATAAAATGTTTTTCAAGTTTATTACTTCAGACACAATGACAAGTTCTTAAACCAAATGTTAAAATGTTCTGTATTTATGTATCAATCACTTATGTATCAATTTTTCTCCCCATAGAACAATAAATATTGGTACTGAGTGAGCAAAATATCTTATTAACTTTCAAATACTATTTTAGATTGAGATACATTTATTGGTTTTACTCAATAACAGCAAAAAAGGAGAAAAGTTAGGGTAATTTTTTGTAAACTGTAATCAAATTTATAAATTTCGGCATTCATTGTCAAAGTAGGCAAATAAATGTTATACTGTTTTTCAAAGCCTTTAAAGGTACTTTTTTAGGTTAAAATTTAAAAAAATTATAACACCTAGAATTTGTAAACAGCTTTTAAAAAATAAATTGCCCCAGTACTGCTGATAAAATTACAGCATCCAACACAATTAAAATTCAAGTCCTGTAATGCAATGCATCAAATAAGTAACTAAATAAATAATAATCAGATAATAATATTTATATTATTATTATTACTTTATTTATTTATTCATTTTCCTTCATTGCTTTAGTTAGAGCAAAAATATTTTTACAGCTCCCATTTTTTTTTCTTAAATTTCATTTTACAAATCAAATCCTTCATTAAGTACAAATTAGAAAACTTTTTAAGCCAAAAAATCCTATCAATATTTCCTCCTTTTTCACAAAGTTAATAAAAATGCTTATCAATATGTTTTTAATTAATTTTATAAACACAATATGGGGAGGATTATATATGAAACTTCAAGATAAATGATGTGCCAACAACTCATTATCAGTTTGTAAAGTTGATGGAAACATGTAACATTGTGATTAAAATTTAGTTAGTCATGTAATATTTATGGCTTGTTTTATATTTGAGGGATTCTCAAAGGAGAAGGTAATTTTTAAAGACTGAAAACCACAACATTGAATTTGATTGAAATAGAAGCATTTCAATAAAAATTCTTCAATATAATACAAATTAAGTAGAGTAGAACACCCAACTGATGTATTTTGTATGTACACTGATAGATATTCTGACAAAAGACGAACTATGAAAAAACATCAAAATTTGTCCTATTGATACAATAAATAAGAATTATAATTTAAAGTATAACAAGATTTTAAAAAAGATTTCAGAGGCATGAAACTCATTTCTGAATTTTGTTATGAAATAAAATATTTCTCTACTTTGAGCAAAACAGGATGGCATTGAAAAGTTTTGAAATATTATTCACAAAAATCATTATTTAGAAAAGCATTTTAAATTATTTTAAAAGCTGATACTAAATAAAATAACGTAATTCAACAAATAGAGCAGGAAAAATGTTTTATAAAAGAGTTGTGAGTTAGAAATAGCACTCATTTCAGTAACTCAAATTAAATGAGACAGTAAAAATTAACCAATATTATAGAAATCAATTTCAGCTAACAAGAAAAAATTTGGTGACTGCCACTATTTCATATTTACAAAGTACAACTGCTGGTATGGGCAAAGAAAAAGATCGGCAATTCATCTATTTGTAAAATGAAATGTACAGACCTGTTTCACAGAAACATCAACTGGTATTTCAACACTTTCAATGGATGGAGATTTTTCACGAGAGTGACTGGAATGATCTGATAAATCAAGAGATTCGCTTTTACGTCTTTCATTTCTTGAACAGCGTCTGTAAGCATACGCTAAATTATTTTCATAAAATACACCTTTAAAACTGTCTTTTCATGCAAATTTTTCGATACAGCTGCAATGTATATTAAACACTAAATATTAATTGCACTTTTTGACACCTTTTGCTAACATTGTATTTATTAATTTGCAGACTACTTAGGGGCTTTGCCCCTTGCTCACTGAGGCTAACCAACCATTTGGTTTGCGAAGACTTAAATCGAAGGGGTAAGTGGATCAAGGTGATATGTGACATTTGAATTTCGCCGATTTACACAAATTCAAATTAGTGTGTGTTCAATTGTGTTAACTCAAAAACACAATTGAAGGGGCAAGTGAATAAAGGTGATATGTGACAATTTTTTTAATTTCTAGAAAAAGCTTTCAAAAAAAAATTATTACCTTTTCACCTTCATCCATGGTAAAAAGGATGTTTTTCCAAAATTGTCACATATCACCTTTATCCACCTGCCCCCTTCAATTGTCTGTTAGTAAGAATCAGATTTAAAAATGTGTTACAAATAGAACAAAATGAAAATCCCTCTCCCCTCTTGTAGAAAATAGAGTTTAAGCAAAGAGTTTATTATTACATGAACAATATTAAAATCCCACTCCCACGCAATGTCAGAAAGAACTTGATATAAATATGCATAACTAAGTAATTTTTAGAAAAAATGATTTGAAGAGCACCCGTTCCTCGAGTTCCAAACTAACACATGTATCAACTTGAATAGCTTTAGCTGCTAAGAGGCTCCTAAGCAAAGCAAAATGGCAGTTTTGTAGGTTTGAAAAGATGCTTTCCAATTTATAGCATCCAGTAACAATTTGTTCTTTAGTTCCAGAGTTGAACCGAGTATAGGCTAGAACTTTCACTAGAATTAAATTCTTATATTGGCTGTACTAATTAATTGAGAAAATTGGAACAAGCTTAATCCAATGCAGAAAGAAAAACTCTTTAAAACGAAATGCAATGTTAGGCAGTATGGGAAATCTTTCCTTCCTTGTGTAGGCAATTATGTGAAATTTTAGTTTAAAAAATTAATTATCATAAAAACTAATTCACAACTTAAAAAAAAGCTCTGAGTTGCAAACCACCAAAGCTTAAAGTAAGTACCAAACTGGTACTTATGCTGTATGTGCTCTGGGGTGTCCTGTAGGTAGAAGCGCCACACACGCCATTTCACTATGTATTTGACGTTACTTTCTCTACTAATAATAAAGCTGAAGGTTTGTCTTTCTTTCTGTCCTTCTGTCTGTTACACGCGTAGCGCCCAAACCATTCGGTCGATTTTCATGCCACTTGACACAAAATTAGTTTGTAGCATGTAGTTTTGCACCTCGAAGCGATTTTTTGAAAATTCCATTTCGTTCTTTTTCTATTCGAATTCTTAGCAGAAATTCGATAAAATAGGGAAGAAATATTTCATACACATTTTCAAGTCTTATGTCATTCGAAAGCTTGAAATTTTCTGCACAAAATGAAGTTTTTTCGAAGTTTCTACGATCATCAGGAGAGCTGTAACAATTGTTTTTAGAATCCCGGAATTCAAGGCTTATCTTCAGTAAAGCAAGCCAAACGATTCTAAAATGGTTAATGAAATGAATTATTTTATCAACGGAAATCAACTTTTAATGTTGTTACCATGGTTACGTTTTTATTTCGTTTATTTGTTTCGTTCTTTTCCCATTAATAATTTTAAAAATGTATTTGTTTTTGTAGCAATCCAAACTCCAAGCCTTATTAAAATTAGTCAAATGAAATATAATAAAATCGTGATAAGAGGCACCTGTCAATCAAATGAGAAATCGAGTCCTTTCTTTAAAAAAGGTAGAGAAGGAAGAAACTGACGCGTACCATTTTTGTGAGTTTAGAGATATTTTGGCGATCTGACGAGTTGTGTAGAAGAGGGAAACATTGTTTAATTAAATGAGGTCAAAAAAGAAACAACATGATAGTAAACCATTCTAAATTTATCGTCTGGCAAAACATATTTTATTTCCTTTTTTTCTTATTTCAATATAAATTGCAGTAAATGGCTTGAGTGAACGAGTTTGGCTTTTAATTTATCATTTGCTGGTTGATGTTTGTCGATGTTTATTGTTTTTATTATCATGGTGAAGAATAATGCACGAAATTTCTATTATTTTGTTTTTGAAGTTAGGAAAGAAAACTTTCTTCTTCTTTTAAACTTTGGTAAGATTTCTGTGAGCATCAAAATTGTTTTTATTTTCTCTTTTGGCTTATTTTTGTGCACCTCCCCTTGGGGTTGCATTCGAATTTCCCCAAGGGGGTTTTTACCCCTTTTATGGGGTAAATCAGTGTTAATTTCAATGCAGATAAAAGTGATATGAATTGGCGCGAGCACTTGGCGAAATATCGCCAAGTGTTTGACGCCAATTTGGCGACATATCGCCAAGTTGGCGCCAAATTTGGCGAAAAAAATTATTTTTTTATTTGGGTTCAATTTGGTGCTATTGGCGATATTTTGCGAAAAATCCACTGAATGATGTTAAAATCGGCGATATTTAGGAGATTAATCATCAAAAAACATTTTTTTGCATTGTTTTGTGGCAAACTAGGGATGTAAATGTTTGAATTGTTATCTTGCTCACTCCAAGCACTATTTTAGCACTTAAGGCATCAAGAAATTTACACGTAAAAGGAAGTAGTGGGGGGTCCATGCCAAATTTTTATATCGTTCTTTAAAAGAATTATAGTTGAACAACTAAAACAGAGTATTTTTTCTGCTATATCAATTTTTTACAAATGAATTTTTAATTTTATACCACGGGCAAAGCCCTGCGGGTACCGCTAGTATTTTAATATATTGAGATGTACATGCATTATAATACTTCTTAAAGAAAAACAAAACTACAAAGCAGTACAGAAGAAAAAAAATCAAATTGTTATGAAGAGCATTTGATCTGAAATAATACTCAAAGGCTTTATGAAGGTTATTGCTATGATACTGGTTTAAAAAAAAAAATGAAAAGAATGTGATTATTGCTTAAAGGACTTGGCGCTAACACTTGATCTCTACTGTCCACTGATTAAGCATTTAAACTCTTACAATGGAAAGTAGATATGTAAATTATTAAAGTAATATTTTAGTGAAGGCCAATCTATGGCTTGTGGGAGCTTTTCTGTGTGGCCAATTGTTTAGTTTAATGTTAAAATTGAAACCCATCATTAGTCACAACATTATGAATTTGAAGTCAAATATTCAGCAACCAGATTCAGGAAAACAGATGCAAATTTTACATGAATAACATAAGCATCAAGTAATCCTAACAACTCTTGGTTTGTTTCGTTCTTCTTTTTTCCTTGTTATCGCAAGTGTTTCTTTTAATATTCTGAAATTTTAAAGGTGTCTTGGCTTGCGAGAATCACTTTACGATGAAGTACTGCCCTCTTTTCAACATATTGGGTGCGGCACTGGAATAAATGATTGCGGATAAGTAATGAATGGCTTCTATTAATCTCGCTCGATGAAATATCTTATTTTGATAAAATGTATAAGGTTTGAGACTAAAATACAGATATACTCATCAACAGTTTTTAATGATGCTTTTACTACACAACACAAAATGATATGTAAATAAGCTCAAACATATTAAACCAAGACTTAGGTTTACTTACTACTGATTAAAGAGCATACGCCATACAGAGACATCAGTAGGTGATACAGAAATTACATTAAGAGTACATAAAGGAAGGCTGGAGACCAGGAAAAATGAATTAAAAATTGTTTTCCATACTTACGACTGAGGAGGAATAATTTTACTTTCTGGACTTGAGATTTTCGGTGAAAAAGATTTTGCTGATGCTGTTTGTGAGGATGTAGTTGTGGGAGTTAAGGATGGCATTGTGATATAAAGTGAATCTGGGGGACACTAAAAGTAAATAAATAAACATTGTTTCATATAGCAGACAGTAAAAGTTGGGAAAATAATTGAAAAAACATAACTAATATAGTAATAACTGTAGTTTCGTGCATTTAAAATGCATATACTACAAGGTAACAAACCGCAATAAAAGTAGTAACTTTGTAATGAATGATATATTATTAAGAAAAAATTCATTATTACCGTCAGGATAATCACAGAGCTCCACCACTTGGAGTTAAAATTAGCAGCAAAATTTATGGCTGGGCCAAAACAGTTAAGCTTGAACTATGTATATCTGGTTTGAATATGGAACAATAGTTACTCTTGAGGAGGGGGACTTAAAAGAGGGTTAACATTTTGGCCATGTACAAGTTCAAGAAAATAGAAAACAAAGCAACACTGCATAAGGATTAGTTTCATTAACTCATTCATTTATCTGCTTAACTGGAACACAGGTGGATTGATCAATTGAAATTCTACATTTATGCAAGAAAGAGAAACTGAAAATTGATATTTGATTCGAAGTTTATATCATGATAATCCTTACATACATTTTATCATTACAATTATAAAGTACCCGGATTTAATTTTCCGTAATAATGTTAATAGTTCATTCATTTATAGTCAATAAATTTACTCATCTTGGTTTCCTGTTCAAAGAATTCTCATAATTGTAAAAACTTTTTAAAATGTTTTATCCGCTGATTAATTGGCAACATTTAGCCGATTATGAAAAATCAGCAAAGTGGCCGATTACCGATCACTGCCAATTCATCGGCATATTCCAACTTAAAACTATAATATCACAAATACACAGGTAATAAGGAAGTGTTCTCTACATGTTAAGCACGGGAGCCAAAATTTCAGGACTGATTTTCCCTGTTAGGCACACTTCCTTTTTATTTTTGTTAAAAAACTCAAAGAAGCAGGTAACAGCTTCAACTCCATCACTTCCTCCCAGTAGATGAAGTCATGAATGTCCAATGCAATGAGGAAAAATTTTAAAATTACGTATATTTATTTATCTTTCTAAGAACATTAAATATAACTGGTAATTACAACATAACATGTCTGAAACATAACCAAGAATTTGATAGTTATTAAGCAAATTAAAATTGTTTATTTTAGTGAAGCGTTCAAATCAGTTTTGCTGAACCAAATGCGTCAATATCAATTTCGCCCATCAGAACAATAATATAATTTTCCAAATGAACCTTAAAATTCGTGTTCTCAACTGCAATTTGATGGGCTTCATGTGCCAAAACATCGTGCAAATATTTAAGTGCTTTAACTCCAACCCTTATAATAGATGTTCATGACTTTACAGAAAAATCTGTTTCTTTCTTAAGTGCAATTAACTAAGGTTGTATTATTTTTTTACGTAAAAAAATTACATTTCAGTTGGAACAATAATATTAAACCTCAAATACTTGTACATACCTCTGAAAGAACTGTACAATCATATGAAGTTTTGTATTTGTCCTGGAACAAAAAAAAAAGTATTAAATATGCTTATTTAAGACAGAGTAAGACATAAAATAGAATCAGCAACTACCTCTTAAAGTGGCTTCAAGTATCTAATAATGTAAACAGCTATATAAAGCAACAAACCTGTTCTACTTGTGGTCTTTTACTCATCTTTTCCCTGTCAGTTTTGTGCTTTCTATCGGCACCTTTCGGCTGCAAAATGAATATTTATAAAATAATCTATACAAAGAACAAAACAATTAATGAATTAAATGCAACAAACGTTTGATGAGATTTTCTAAGAATATTGGCTGCATTGTTCAATGGACATTAATTAAGTAGATTATAATAAGAGCAATTTGCTAAAATCAAACTATGGGTATGAAAAAATAATTATTTTACTGCTTTTCTTACAGGTTGTGCTCCCTCAAATTAGATATGAACTTGAAACGAGTTTTCAATTTTCGATTTCAAAAAATGATGTGTTAACATTTTATCCTTTTTGTCATGAAAATGCACCATTTAAAACAGCTTGCTAATTTTTCAATAGAACTTTAATGTTTTAATGCAAAAATATATTTTCCCACCATTTTATTAAAGAAATTTTTTCTTTTCAATTTTTATTTCCAATGGAATAAGGCAAAAGGAATAAAGCAAAAATAAAATACAAAAAACAAAATATAAAATAAGAACACAATATACAGAACAAAGAATATACTGTAAAATCCTGAAACTAACCCCCCCTATTTTCAAAACTAAATTGATAAATTTCAGGTGGGGGGTTATAATCGAGATTTTTTATACAGTATATTCAGGATAAGAGAAATTTCACTTTTTTCCAAAAAAGGGGAGAGGGGTTATAATCGATGGGGGGGTTACTTTCGGGATTTTACGGTAGTAAAATATTAGCTGCCTACAGGCTCTTTTGCCTCCCAATAAGTCCTTTAGGTTCATACCGGAAAGCACAGTACAGGTGACGAATGTCCGTTTTATGGTTTCTCAAATGGTGCAGATGCTTTGACAAATAGCCATGGACAGTTAAATTATTAAAGAAAGAAATTGCTTCTCATCAAAGTAAAACTAAAAATGTACTCAAACTTTTTTATAATTCTTATTGCTTATATCAACCCCAAAGCATATTTTGGCATCTTAACGTGTGGGGATATTTTTTGAATTTTGGAAGAACAGATCATTTTTAATTTTAACTGAATGATTAGAAGAGAAAAAATATTTAAAGTTGTTGCTTGAAGGTTTCAAATTTTTTTTTTTTTGCGGGTGCAAAATCTCATTACATTGATAACTATTATGTACGATTTTGTAAAAACGTGTTTTAAAAAGCTTAAACATTTGAAATTGAAAAAGAAACAAGATGTTCTGTCAAGAACTAAACGAGGCTACTTTCCCGTACATCGACATTAGCATTCTAGCATCTGATCAATATTCTATTAATTATCTGAAACTGAAAACTATGTCAAACATACCTTTATAGCACTTAAAGCTGATTTCTAAAAGCAAAATAAACTCCTCTCATCAGATGAAACAGACACGTAAAAAGTAAACAAACGAGTAAATAAGGTTTTGTCGCGCCATTTAAAGAATGTAATTGTCATAGTTCTTCCGTAGAAAAATTCCACAATCGTTTTCAAAAGAAAAAAAATAAATAAATAAAAGAACATCAAAACACATTTTATCAAAGAAAGAAAAAAAAATCGTTCGTTAATAAAATGTCTCGAATTTCATTTTTAATCCGTTGCCAGTTGTTAAATATAAATAAAGAATAAAATGCTCTCGTGGATAAAAAATTTTTGTTAACAAAAAAAAAAAAAATCGTCTGCCAAAAAAAAAAAAAAAATCAATAATAATAATAATAAATTAAACAAAACAAATAAATAAATTTTTAAAAAATCGTCTGCCCAGTCAGTCATTTTTTTCTGAGCCTGCATTTTCGCCGTGTTTGCGGAGTCAGAGTCGGAATTAGAGTCCTCACAGAAGATTATTCATAAAAGTACTTTACAATACATTAATTATTTATCAAAACCATTTTCTTACAAAGTTAGTTTGAAGGAAATCTGCCTTTAAGTTCAGAATCAACATTCAATTTAAATTTCCCCGTAGGCGCTCATGTTAAAAAATTTTCTGAACGGTTCATCATTGAACGAAAAATGGTTCAAATTAAAAAGTGAAATATGGGAATGAGTCTCTCCAAGATCTTTCGAACAAAGAAAAGTTTATTCAATTCGGACGGTTCACTTAAAACATATTGGGTGGGGACAGGTTGTTTGAACGGTTCAAAGTTGAAACAAAAATTGTTCAAATCGAAAAATCAAATATGGGAATGAGCTGTACTCTCCCATATCTTTCCAACAAAAAAAAGGTTTATTCCATTCGGATGGTTCACTCAGAAGTTATTAGGTGGGGAAAGGTTGCTTGAACGGTTCAATGTTGAACGAAAAAATTTTCAAATTGAAAATTTAAATACGGTAATGAAGTATCCTTGCTGAGATCCTTCGAACAAAAAAAAAGTTTATTTAAATCGGACTGTTCACTCAAAAGTTATTAGGGGTGACAGCTTGCTTGAGCGGTTCATGTTGAACGAAAAATTGTTCAAATCGGAAATGAAATACGGGAATGAAGTATCCTTGATAAGATCTTTCGAACAAAAAAAAGTTTGTTCAAATCGGACTGTTCACTCAAAAGTTAGCATCGCGGGACAGGTTGTTTGAACGGTTCGAAGTTGAACCAAAAATTGTTCAAATTGAAAAATCAAACATGGGAATGAGCTGTACTCACCAAGATCTTTCCAACAAAAAAAAGTTTGTTCAAATCGGAATGTTCATTCAAAAGTTATTAGGGGGGGACAGACAGACTGACCGACACACAAATTCCCCATCTCAATACCCAACTTTCAAATTTTTAATTTTTCGATATTCATTTTACCTTTCTATCTTTTTAACTTGGCGATATTTTTTGGACTTGGCGATATTTTTTAGATGCATTAAGCTACTTTTAATACTTTTTTCGTCTTTCTTTTATTTTTAACGGGAAAGTAGGCTAAAAAAAGAAACAAAATTAAATCAAACTGCATAAAACTTATCTTAACAAAGCACATGCTAACGTCCATAAATTAAAAAATAAATAAATAACAAATTTTAAAAAACACTGAAAGATAAATTCCTTTCGAAGCATCTTTCTTTACTTTATGATGGGAAAAAAAAAGTGAACTTCACTAAAATGAAAAAATTAGATTGAAATAGACATAAGTAAAATTCATCTTTTAAGCAAATCCAAACACATTTAATCACCTTGAAGACTTTCACTTGGCAGGATGCAACATGAAGTCTTAGTGTGTAGTTTTCGGAGTGTGAGAAGGTTTCAATCTGAATTCGAAATGGTGCACCTTTTTCTCCTCCATGTTTCTTGGGAGTGAATTCTGTACTGATGCAGTTTAACTAGAATAAATCAAAAATACAAGACATTTAAACGCATTTTTTAGGGCATCAAAGCTAATGTATATGCAAACATATTCACATCATTATGTATAATGCATTAATAGTAACGCGGGGTTTTCTTCCAGATATCAGGAGTAATCTATATATATATATATATAAAATCAAAGTTTGATGACGCCATTAGCTTGCGGGTCAAACACTCCCTACAAAATTTGTGCAACTTACGCTTACAGGGCTCGCAGTAGACTTTTTCAAAATTTTAGGGGAATTTTAGGAACATTTTGACAAAATTTTAGGAAAATTTTAGGGGTAATTTGCGATATTATTCGACTAATACCTCCAATACAAAAAAAAAAGAGTCAAAACAAATAAGAAATAATGCTTCAATGCTATATAACATGTTCATAATTTTCACTTTCAAAGATAGACATATTTGAATGTTGATCAGCTTCTAGATATTAATTCTGTTCAACAATTACTTTCATTATGTTTTAACTACAACAGCTTACTGCAGCTGTTTTTAAATGCTATTTCACTAGACCCAGAGATAATATTCATTCTTTAAACTCATTAATATTTTTGCTATTTCAACAAATCCGCAAATTTACATTTTTTTCCTGCTTTTTGCAATAAATTTGTTTTTAAGTTTTTTCTTTATTATTTTTTTCATCTAGTAAAACAGCAGTGCCCAGAAAACAGTTTGTGAAGTTAACCCGTTTGGCCTGTTATATTCAATGTTACGAACAAAAACCATCTCGTATCACAAAACAATTTTTAGTTAGTAATTTTCTCCCCCCCCCCTATGTTTTTGAATGTAATGTAAGAAACTAAAAACAATTAATTTTCCATTGTCAGACAACTTTGGAAAATCTTAATGGGGAAAATTTTCTTTTCTGCATATCTCATTAAGTAATGCCACAGCTTTATAAATTCTATTAGTTGCGATTAATGCACTTTGATTTCAAAGTTTTAAGATTATCTAAAAACAAACCTGTTTGTTAATATTTTTCTTCAGTTTTTTAATTACCAGAAAAGTTTCCTTTATTAAGTTCTTTAGATCCACAACAATCCTTTGTTTTGAAACCAATAGCGTAATATCTAAGTATTGTCAAAAGCCCATATGTTTGCTTTTCAACTCTGCCCCCCTTTCCCCCCTAAGAGTTGTGATAGTTGAAGTACCATAAACATTTCTGAATATCAAATTAAGGCCCCTCTTCACACAGAGTCTGAAAGCTTCAGATCCAATGTTAACCTACGGGAAAAATTGACTAACGGTTTTACAACTTCCTTTTAAGTTTTTGACTCCGATTTTTTTTTCGAGTATTTTTCAAGCCTATTTCTGAGTCTTTTACTTGTTACTTTTTAGAAATTTGCATTTCTCGATTTTTAAAAAATCGTCAAAAAATGAATTTCCTCAAAAACAAGGTACTGTTGCACATTTCGCTCAATAAAAAGTTAGCAAATCACGCTATCGAAATTTTAACTTTTAGAAGACACTCAAAACATTTCCAGCTTTCTTCCGAGACTTCGTTTGTAAAAATGCGACCAATTTTTAAATCAAAACAGGACGCCAATTTTTGAAAATATTTCCAAAAAAAGCTGAATTTGTCTACTAGCCACGCCTCTCCACGGATCCTCCTTTCGTCTAGGGGAAAACACTATGGGGTGAAAAGATTTACAGCCACCTCATTAACACTCCCCGCTGGCTGTCTCGTCTCCTCTTTTCCTGAGGCTTTAAGAATGTGCTTTTGAAAGTAAATCCACATCCCTCGCTTCGTGTGTAGAAAATAAATAGTATTCAGAGGATAATTCGAAGTCGAATTATTTGTTTAAAGTATTATGAACGTTTTTATAATGTTGTCGAATGCAAAATGTTGACATTTCTTCCCTTCCAGTATTAAATAGAAAAAAAAAAAATACTTTTTAACTGAATCGTATTCAAGACACAAGATACTTACTAAAATATTTTTCATTGTTTTATATGTCTTACATATTTCGACAAATGTACACACACAGAGAATGCTTTCTGAAGTTCAGCAAATGTTTTTGAAAACTTTGTCTTTAAAAGCGAGACTCGTCAAATTTCTTTAAAAAATGAATGCATAATGAAAAATGGAATTCATAATACAGTGAAATCCCGATACAACGAACTTCAATGAACCGTAAATTTCGTTTGTTGTGATGGGAATTTTGTTGTAATAATGAAAATTAAATCGGAAAATTAAATCGAAAGTTTATTCGGTTGAAACGGGATTTCGTTGTATCCCTTGCAACGGTATTTCACTGTACTTATCTTTTGTGAACTTTCCAGGGGAAGAAAAGGATATGTACCATATTTCTTAAAAGCAATAACGAGTATGATTCGTTTAAACTGACAGATAAATAAATAACTGGTTTAGGTAGGTGTAGAACGCTGACCAATTTGCTTATTTTAACTGAATGAATGTACAAGATTCTTTCAGAATCTTTCAAAAGGTAAATTACATTGGACTTTCCTTTCAACAGAGAAATTATTTGACTAACATCTAAATATTTTAATAGCGCTTAAGATTTTACAATTTTTGCCGATCTAATTTGTTTTTTAATGTAGTCGCGCCCGTTTATGGCGAAGTCTATAGAACCAAATAACAATTTCGCTATAATCTTAATTTCTCTGTAAAAAATAAAATAGTAAAAAGGGTAGTCTTGATTAAATATCAAAAAGAGAAGTCGATACGCTTATAGCCAACCACAAAGCATCACATTTCTTGTCAAATTTTAATTGAAAGTGTCAAAATTTAAGGCCAGAGTTTAAATATCCTGGATTAAGAAGCAAATATATAAGCATATTTTCAATTAAGCAATGCATTTTTACTTATTTTCAATTCAACAAATATTTTGTGTTTTAGACGGGTAAGAAAAACTTTGGGTCTAAAAAGAGCTGCAATCCGTTCATATAGGAATGCGTTTGAAAAAAACCGTTCATGGTTTCGAATTACATTTCATTTCGGAATGTAGCTAAACGCAAACCTATATGTCATGATTTTCAGGATGCAACAAATAACTTTAGTCACTTAAACTTTGAAATGCATAATGGACAGAAAAGAAGTGATAAAGATTCATTTCCGCCTTTCACATTTGCATTCCATATGCGATTTCCTGTACATCATTTATAGATTATTCCCTATTGATCAGGTGCAACCGGAGTATCTTTACACTTCATTATGATACTGAATCATCATTTAATTAGTAACTCTCCCTATAATAATTGAATTTTTTTACATTTGTTATTTTTTTCAAGATATTTTTTTCTTTTACCTAAAACATTAAAAATACGTTTTTTTTTCCTTTTATTCTATTTACTTTGTTTATTTGTCAATTTTGTAACTGCATATAATACCCATAAACGTATAAATGTTTTTAGTTAATTTTCTTCTGCCATTTTGATAAAAGAGCTCTACTGCATGCTTTTGAAATCAATATAACCAATGCTTCAGCTAATTGTGTTGCATGAAACAGTTCATGTTTACTATTGTACGTTTATGAGTTTTACATATGTTTATTAGTAACGAATAAACAATGTAAGTTTAATGCAAATGATTTCTTCTCTCCTAAAAACGCAAGGATTTGAATCAATGTTTATTTTATTACTTATATGATCTGAAATCTTAATAAAATACGTCTATCCTTACGGTGCCCAGTTTGGGAAACTCCTAACTTAGCGCACGGCATAAATTTGGATTATTTTGAATGTTACAATTGCTTGCATTAATGTAGCAGAAAAATTGTTCAGTACCAATTACCACTGTCAATTCTTAGTTTACAACTGACATTTATTACAGCTTGCTTTTATCAATTAAGAAAAATAAAAAATATGGCTGAGATATACATTCATTTATTTATTTATTTTTAAGTTCACGCGATGTTGTTGGCAACGATATCGTAAGTTTTGATTAGTTAAAATATTGATGTTTATTGATTTACTAGCTGATGTGCCCGGCGTCGCACGGGTTTAAATGCAACATGCCAAATCAAAAAAAAAAAAATAAATAATAATAATAATATATGATTTTCAACTAAGCCCAGTAGAATCATATTTCTCAAAGCTATTTTTTGTGACCATGCGGTAGATTAACTGGGTGTGAAGGAGAACGTGAAATCACAAACTTAAATGTGTTATTTTTTTATCCGTGTGATTTTCCAAAAAATAACTTTCTATGTTTTAACTGTTGCCAAAATCAATTCTCTTTTTATTTAACCCATTATCTATTATTGGCATAGATGAATATAAAAATCCTAAGAAAGCAATGAATTTCATACTTACTCCAGAGAAGCCTTGGTTCAAAATTTTCATCATGATTACTATTAATATTGTTGTTGCGAAGCAACCAAATTTTGCAACAATGGGTTGAAAATTTGATCATTTAATGAGGAAATGACATGAAATTTACTATTTTCCGTAATAACTTTTTTAAACTAAGCTTTTTAGAAATAAATTATAGCTTTTCCTGCTCCCTGTTACTGTAGCTATCTACGGTGAAAAAATGGTTAAAATCGGTTCAGCAGTTTGGAAGATTATCCCGGACATACGTACAAAAAGTAGTCATTTATGTATGGGTGATTCTACGCTATTTGAATTCAGACGGCCAATGGAAAAACTTCATGTAAAACTGAGTTTATTAATGTTTTCGTATGCTTAAGCATTACAGACTATTATCTTTTATATGGACCACCCAATTAGTTCACTACAATTATTTTATTTTAGCATTTATAGCCGAAAATAATCATAAATGTATACTACCCTGGCCTGTCCAAATACCAGTTTTTATACAAACATGTTCGACTTTCAATTTTTGCTAACTTTGCATTATGTTTTCTGCCATAATCATACACTTACATTAACAGAGAAACATATTTCATCAGTAAACATTGAAAAAATATTTATTATTATTTAAAAAAAAAAAAACTTTTCAACGGGCCATATCAACAGTGTCACCCTCACCTGGCGAACTTCAAAGACTGAAATTTCGCATTGAAAATGCATAAAGATGATGTTAATTGCGAATAACCAGTGTAATACTGAGTAAAGTTAAACGCAAGCTAGGTGGTTTTAAAAAAATTCAAATATTATTGCATAGGTTCTCGTTGAAAGTGTCTCAAAGCGTACTGCGCCAGTCGCTGTAGAATTTCCCCTGGTAAGTATAACTTTTTATATTTCATCGTTAAATAAGTGTGCCTATGTATAATGTAATGCTTATTGTGTGCAGACATCACGGTTTATGTGAAGTTTTGGTAAGAAGAACGCGTGATGTTGTTTTTATAGGTAATGCATGATTTTGTCACTTCTCTGGCGTCACTCCCCTGGTAGTTTTGTTTCAAAAAAGGGTAAATATACATTAAAACTGTGTTATAAGCATAATTAATTTCATTTTTAATCTTAATTGCTCCTGTGAAAGCAATTTGAATGAACTTAAATAATGCGGGAAGAATTTTTATTTGGGATCTGCGGTGCGACTTATATGCAACATGTCTTCTTTTCCAGATTGATTTTTTTTATTTTATTACAAAGCGAAAAATTTGGGATACAGGTCTTATAGAAATGAGTCCATATTCTGATTTTATACCGAAAAATAAGTGAAATAATAGTACATCAAACCAGAATCTTGCCAATAGTGTCACTCCCCTGGCAACGCATTTTCCCCTGGTATCGATAAACCCCCCAAAAATTGAAATTTCATCTGGCCCTTACCACTACAATCATAAAAATAACGGCTACTAGTGATATAATGAGTGTGAAATCAAACAGATTATTTTTTCTTTGGGGGCACAAAAAACGCATTGACCGTAGAATTACCCGTATATAGATTACCGCATTAAAAGAGTTTAAATTTCATTCACTATTTACTCTGCAAAGAAACGTGACTCATGTTTGATTGGCGTTTAGGTTTTTTTCTGAGGGGGGGGGGGGGAATCATGGCCTGATTTGATTAAAACCCGTATAGACTTAATCAAAACTCAAAATATAGTTCACTGGTTACGTGCAGACTGAGAATGAAAGAGGCACTTTTTTAATTGGATTAGAATTAAATTCCATAGAGTAAAAAAAAAAATGTGCCCCTTTCATTCTCGGTGTTTGATATGCATGTGGCATGAGTGAAATAAAGATGCAATATTATTTGTTTGCAACATCATTGTAATGCAGTCAATTTTCAAACAAATGTTCGTAGAGAAGGAGGGAGTTCATGGTGCAGACTGCGACAATGTATCTTTTTGGGACTAAGGAGGTGCTATGGTCATTTTATAAAATTTAATTCAGCAATAAAAAATTGTAAATAATATTTTTTTTTGTAGATTTATTAGATTATGATTAAAGTGCAATTATTATAGTTCTACTAAATAAATAATTTGAAAGAATTTCTTTTTTAAACCCCGAAGCAACAAGGAAGGGGGTTATAAGTTTGACGTGTCTGTATCTCTCGATCGAAAGTTTTTAGCTAGGTCTCGTCTTCGAACGGCATTAATTAACGAAGATATCAATTAAAAACATTTTAAATGGTTTTAGCGATTTTAGAAGTGAAAAGATACTTGAAAAATTTAAAAAATAGTACTCAAAGAAAGAGAAAATTTTTCTGCGTCTGATAGAATGTATTTGGAGCTTCCATCTTATATAGATCTCGAATTATAGCGATTTTAGCAAATGTGGCGTGGCGTGGGAAATAAAACTCAATGACTTTAAATGTTTATCTGTTTCTACTTTCTATTTGTTAACAATTAAAATACTTGTAATGGATTTTAGAATGAGAATTTCTCAAAAGGATTTTCAATTTCCCCTCTTTATTCTGCTTTTGCGAATAGCAAATTTGACTAGTAAGGATTATATTTCGTTTTCCGTGTTTACCATGTTCTTTCGGAAATAATGAAAGATATTCAAATTTAAAATGCTTTCTGATCAGTGGAGTTCATTTTACTTGAGGTCGGCAATCAGGGTCGTTTTTTTTTTTTTTTTTTTTTTTTTTTTTTTTTTTTTAATTTAATCTTGGTACTTGTGTAATGTAATTGAATTCAACAATTCTATTATATCACTGTTTCAATTGTTCGTATCAATGTGATGGAAAGTCAATGCTTTTTCTCATTTTGTACAATTTCTTCCGCCACCCAAAAGGTGAGAAAATACCAACTCCGTGAATTTGATTGCGCAATTCAAGAGGACCCCTACAGTTGGATCAGGCCCTCTGTCCTAAAATTTATTAAACCCTATATTTAATGACTCAAAAATCGTATTCGACAATATTGAGACGACGACTTTTTTTTTTTTCGTGTTTACCTATTTGTGAATTGAACAGAAGGAAACCAGGAAACCTCACAGAACTGTTCTAGGCAACATGTTCAGTGCCGCCTGGAGCCATGTCAAGTTTCGTATCAGTTTGGTCGGCGGGGCCCTCTCTCAATAAATAAATAAAATAATAAAAGTAATACCACTCCTACTCCGTACCGAGCCCCTAGTTTCTGACTAGGTTTCTCGGCGTTGAATACGTCACAACGTATAAAAGTGCATTCATTGTCTTCGAACTAGATAAACTTCTTTTTAAAGAAACTACGTTCGCAATTTAAAAACTCATGAGATCTGTGCAATCAAACGCTAACTACGGAACGAGGATATATTTTCATTTGAAAGTGGAATCCTAATGGCAACTTACAATGGTTGAAAGCACTCATGGCGATAGGGACAGTGTTAATTTTAGGAATTTAAATTTAGACGTTATGATGATGCCTTGGATAAGTTTCAGAGGGTTAAAATGAGTAATCAATGTGCCATTTTAAATTAATCGAATCGAATGTACGAGTATACGTATCATCATACACTGATGAAATTGGGGAAAAAAAGTTTGGCGGAACTTACCTTGCGGCGACACACCAAAAGAAATGTCGGTTTGAAACAAAAGTCTTTCGAAATATATTAAATGCTACATATTGCGATTAGCATTATTTAAAAATATAATAATCAAAACTAAAATACAAGAAGAAAATGATCTTTTTCAAAAACAAAATCGATTACATTTTGAAATTAATTAAAAAAAAATCTTCTTCGCGTCTTTCAAAATTTTCAATCACGATGAGTCAGGAAAGAAAAGCTTTGATGTGATCCAAAAATTTACGTGTTAAATTTGGCACGTTGTTTTGGAAATTAATAATTCAGTGCTTTGGAAATCTGTGCAACAAATTAAAATTTGTGTTTACAAAATGCGACTAACAATCGCTGATTTTTGCCATTAATTGGGAAATGATCCTAATATTTTTAGTAGCCACTTTGTTTTATTTATTCCGCAAGTGACTAGTGGCGATCTTGATCTTTAGTAAACGGGCAGTTTCAGTTATAAGATTTTAATTCCGTGCCTATGGAAACTGAAAATCTGGCATGCTATGTTTCAAATCACTAGTAGGCTTATCATATTTATCAACTTTTTTTCTTTTAATTAACTTATTTGTTTATTTGATAGAATTTAATAGTTACTTCATTAAAATTTAGTGCGATTATGTGGGTTACTCATTTTGCTTTTCTTTTCTAAACTCATCATAATTAGCAAAATAATTCCATTTTTTAGTAAAACTTCATGAAAGAAATGAATCAGCTTTACGTACGAAATAAGACTGAATAGTTTATATGGCGTTCATTTTTAAGGAAACCATCAATCAATTTATGATTTCAGTATTCGCAAATTTTCAAAAATCAAATATTTGTTGAAAAAAATAATCTTTTTATGTGAAATGTACAAGCATTAATAGGTGCGAGTAAAATTAATATCACAGGGAAGAATTACGCAACGTAAAATGAAACACTTAGCCAACTAACTGCCTTTCTTCTTTCAATTCAACAAGGGAGAGGATTCCCTACAGGATGATACAGCCTTAGACTGCTTAGACCATTTACATCTGTGGTTTTCGCCAGAAGCTTTGATTGCTATTCACAATAGGGGTTCTTTCTCCCCTAAAGTGACAGGACACCGTGGGGACGAGTGTCCCCCCCCCCTTTCTCCTCACTGTCCAGTCTATTGGCGGTTTAAGTGTCAATCACCTCACAGATGTACACTCCCCACGTAAAGAGAAAGCAGGTGGCGTAAGACGAATTCCGATTTTCTTTTCCAATGAACAGGAGCCTTAAGCCGAGGCTACAATTTTATAAATGCTACCTCATAATCCCAATAACTAAGACTTGATAAGTTAATGCATTTTTAAGAGCAGAAAAAGTATGCAAATGGTGAAGAAAAAACTGTTAAGCAAAAATTTTAAAGAGCTGTAGCAATAATAAATAATTATAATTGACATAATAACCCTAGTTTTGAATAGAAAATGAAAGGAAAATGAATCATCGGCTTAGTACAACTCACATACTTTTATAACAGTTGCCTAAGTTTAATACATCTGTTGGATTCTCTAATTCCTGAATTCTAATGCTATCTAAACATTCTTATCAACATTTTATATCTATTTTATTTTTCAAAATGTTTTTCAAACCAAAAACAACGTTTGATAAAAACTAATGCTACTTTTTAAGAATGTTCATGGTTTGAACTGAACTGATTCAGAGGCACCAGGATTGACATTTTTGAATGGGTTGACATTAAATGACGAGCCTATATCTAATAGCCTAATCTATAACCAAAAGAAAAGGAAACAAAGTTCAGACTAATGGTAAGAATAAAATTAACGATATCCAAGCAGTGAATTTACACAGTAAACTAAAACAAACAAGTTTTATAGAAGCGGATGCAAATAGATTGCAAAATTCGCAATTAATCGAGCTTAGGCGCACAAAAAAAGCTCAAAGTTGAAAAATTTCACAGCAGGTTATGTTTCATTCAAGCATAGTGATGAAACAGCTGTTTTAAAGATGAAAAAGTTCGTTTTTAAGTGGAAGAATTTTAAGTTTGACCCGAGATGAAAAATAGTGTGAAGAATGCATTTTTAGCGAAATATTTTGTAAAATGTCTATTTATCACTTTAAATATCTAGGAAAAAGTTAACTTTTGGCTATAAAATACTTTCAGAAATGTATTTTAAGTTCGCCTAAAGAGCTCCTGTAAATTTTCTAATTTTTTTAGGAACGCCATGAAATTTTAGTACAATTTTAGGAATTTTAGGAGGTCTGAAATATTTTAGGAAATTTAGGAATTTTAGGGGGAATGCGAGCCCTGCGCTTATGCAAATTAGTACAAAAATAGTCCGCATACTGATAGTGTGCACCTCAAACACTGATTTTTTAACTTTGTACTACATTTCTTAAAATTTAATTAAAACCATATGATTCACAGCATATTCCTCTATTTTTTGTGTACTATATGTAACATTACTTATAAACGCCAACAGTCTTAAGAGTCAAATATTCAAGAGTATATAGACAAGATATATTCTCATGATAATTGATATTTTTATTAAAATGCGTTATTAGTTAGTGGATGCTGATGTTGGAATAAAGTTTAACTACAGATAATGCTTGAAATGTTATTACTGTACATTCCTACATTCCTTACGGTATTTTTACAAAAACATAACACTACAAAGGAGTTTTGAAATGAAGTCAATCCTGTTTCTTTAGATAAGCCATTAATTTTGTTTTCAAACTAAGTAGAGTAGCCAGACATGTGAATGAACACTTAAGCGAAATTTCGTTTTCAAAAGTTCATAGCATGGTTAAAAATTGTAGTATTTGCAATTTATAAGCAGGCCCGTCATTTAGGGGGGCAGGGGGTGTCGATTGCCACCTGACTTTGAGAAATCAATGTATTTATATATAAGTGGGCGTGGCTTTTGATGTTTTCCGATGAAATTCCTTTGAGTTTGAACCCTTTGCCGCCCCCCCCCCCCGGAAAAACTTAAAATGACATCCCTGTTTATAAGTGCTTTCAGTTATAAATGTTGATTAGATTTCAGTTTTAAGGTGAAAATTAAAACAGGGGGGGGGGGCATGATTTAATAGACAATTTTAATAAGTAGACAAAAATTGGACAAACCAGCAAATGTGTTTTAGTCTTAATGTAATGCAGAAAGTGATTATGACATTTCATTAAAGTCTAACAATTCAATGGCAAAAGTAAAATCATTTTGTTTTATTTACCCTAATAAAAACTCCAGTTTCATTTGTTGGGTCCCATAAAAATTCGCATATGTGAATATTGTTTGGATCGTTCAAAACTTCATACACACCATATGACAGAGGAATATCTGCAAGCATTTAAAATATTACATTAGACAAAAAAATTAAAAACATTCTTAAAAAATTTATTGCAATTATATACTTATCAAACAGTTAATATTTTTAAGCGGGGAAAAAAAGCGATAAAAAGTGCATATAAGTCAAGCTTATCAATAAAATTGAAGCTTTATACTAGAAGTTGATTAAAAGTAAGGGTTGAAAATGATACAACCAACTTGCATTACAATAACACAATATTGACTTCCATGTTTGGATCATTATTTAAAATTGCTGTATTATAAAAGGAATTGATAATTAATAGCAGAATATTACCTTTTATTAAAATTTGTGATTGAATTTTTTTTTTTACATAACAGTATTTATGAAGGATAAAACTTCACATCAAAAAAAAATTCAGTGTTTTTGAGGGGAGGAGTTACTTTTAACTGAATAATGATGAGTATGATACACATAAAACAATAATTGATCACTGGTGAAAGGTTTTAAAAAAAGTTGGCAGAAGTTTAATTTATAAAAAACAAAGTGGAAAGAAGCCCTCTGTGAGCATTCCCATCAATTACACCAGTTATTAGCATAGTAATACCAATTTCCAGAATTCTTTCTCCAGGTCTTTGACTTTGCCACTGGGCAATTTGTTCTTTCTCAGAATATTGAAGCCTCCTTTCATGGAATCCAACACGAATGACACTCTGCAAAATAAAATATTATAAGAGAAGGATTTAGCATTCAAATTAAAAAAAATAAATAAATAAAAATATGGCTCCTACAAAACCTGAATATAACTTACTTTTAACATTTTACCCTGCATTTCTGTCAGGTCTCCTAACTTTTTTAGCTTTATTTCATATGATTGGCCTAAAATTTAAATTTCAAAATTAAATAAACTAATGGAAATTCTACTAAAACAAGTTTAAAGCACAAGGTATCAATCTAAATATTAAAAAATATTGCAGATAGAAAAATATGCTATTCAATACTTTTTTACTTATGTTTCAAGAACATTGAGAGTCCATTTTTGAACAGGTGGCATATATATTTTGCGTGACAAATTAGTATGCAAGTAAGCAAGCAATTTTATTTTTAATAAAACAATTTGTAATAAGTTCAAAAATAAACAAATAAATTAAACAAATTAATATAAAAATAAAAGAAGAAAACAACGTGAGAAGAAATGTCCGAATATTACTGCATCATAAAGTAGTGTTACCCCTTTAAAGCCATTTCCACTGGTTTGCTCAGAGTTTTTACCAAGAGAAGCATTAAAATGGAAATGTTGAAGAAAATTTTGAAAAAGAAAAAACGAAGAAAAGAAAAAAAAAGTACTGTTGCATTAAAAATCAAAAACATCCCTGAATGCCTTGCCTCCTATTAAAATATGACAGTCATTTCTTTCACATGAATGAGTTCTATTTATCACTAGTGAAAGAATGAAATAAATGCTTGAAAAGCTTGATATCTACTTACAAAAAACAATATTTAGTCACGGTCAATTGTATACTGTCCTGGCTGTGGCAAGATTGATACATGGGATAATCTCTCAAATATGGTTAAAAAATGCCTAAGATTTTATGCTGAAAGGGCCATTCATGTTGAACAAACCAATGCCAGCCACCTTGTCTAGTGGTCAGAGAAGTCTGACACAGATGGAGTGGTTCTGGGTTCGAATCCTGGTTCGGGCATGAATGTACTTTCTCTCTCCTGTCCTTGTCTTTTCTCCGTGTGTGAATGTGTTGTTATGCTGTGAATGAATGCCTACGCTATAAACTGGCTCCTATAGCATGGAAGTCAAACTTTACACCAAGTTAAGGTACAGTTGGAAAAGTGAAGCAGCACACCTCAAATTGCCAAACTAGCTGGCACAAGACAACCACAAACGCCAAACCAATGATTATCTGTCAGAGTTAACTGTTTATCAAACGATTGAAGAGAGCAGGAATATCAATACAACTATGATAAATCTATCCAAACATAATATCTGACTTATTCATAAGGACCACTGAAGACCAGCACGGGCAACTTATTAAGGAGCAAATTCACATTTTTAGTCCTAATAGAAACATAGATCATTATTTAGGCTCACTATTTCCATCTATCATTAATGCTTATCTTCAGTGCTACATGTTAGACTTTCTGTGGCGTAAAACTAAAAAACTATACCATGAAAGATGTTGAAAAATTATTATAAAAATTTGACATGCTAGTAGCAGAAATCTTATTTTAGTGAAATACGACTATACTATTTGATAAGACAGGCTTTGAATGGCAGGTCATTTAATTTGAAAACATATTTCAGGTTACTTGACAAAATAACTTTTTTATGTTAAATGCCAGATACCATCAATGGAATAGTTACAATTTTAGTCAAGCATAGTGAGAGTCAGGGCCGCGCCAAGCCTGATTGGCGCCCTCGTGCACATGTCTTCAGAGCGCCTTATGCAGTAACATTCGATAGTTAACACCAGCAGTGATGTTTTACAGCCTAATATAATTTAGAAAAACTAAGTTTCGCGTATAATGGTCCCCCCACCCCCCCAAAAAAGTACTTCCAAATGTCAAAAAACTCCTTCACACATAACCAGGGTTCCCACCCTCTCAGCAGATTAAAAAATAGGGCCTTTATATGGCCTTTTCAGGCCCATTTTCCAGAATATATAGGGCCACTTGACGTTATCTAGTCGTACTTCTGCTGAATAACTAACTTTTAAAGGAAAAGCTTATCAGTTTAGTCGAAAAACATAACTATTATGTTCTTGCACAATATATTCATTTCTATAAACAGCAAAGCTTCAACTCCCATATACATTTTATTACTAGTTATGTATCATTTTACATTTTTAACACAGCTTAAGAAACGAGCAACAGGTACTTATACAGCTACTACACTCACGCCAAAAATTTTATGAACAAATTTTAAATAAAATTGTAGCAGTTCCTTTTAAACCATTTAAATGTAGTACAATATGACACACATTTCAATTCATAAAATTGAAGGATTAACAAGCAGAGTCTAGGCCTATATAAAAGACAAAAATCCTATCCACCTAGGAGCGCATTCGTGGTGGTCAAATATGAAATGCAAACGTTTTGTTTAAAACTTACACAACAATATGAAAAATTTAGACATTTTTTGGTTTTTTAGTTGCATAATTATCAATAACATTTGGATATTCTTTTGTTAGCAATGCGCTTTAACTTAAAATTGAGGAACTAACTACCTTTGTGCTTGAAAAGTAAACTAAAGTTTTTTTATGTTTTATTGTGCAAAATTAGATTTTGTGAGCTAAAAATTGAAAAAAATTAATTTAAAAGTTTAACTTCGCTTCTTTTTGTTCTACTGTTCTTTCTCTTTCTCATTCATAACTTCTCTGCATCTTCCAAAATCCATTTTGCAACTCGATTTTAGACAAGACATTGTTCTTAACAGCTGACTTTAGTCGTTGGTTTGCTAAATTTAATAAAAAATCTGATGACTCTTGATTGGATTAAGCTTCTTGTGTAACTATCGTATACTGCTTTACATTTAATTTGTTTGTCTCTCTGCTTTTAATGCCTTAAATATGTGCTGGTTACAAAACTTTAGAACTTCTAAACAGTAGAATGAGATAATTATGTGCAGCCATAAAGTATCTCTGAATTTTGTACAACACATCAATATTTTATCTTTCCTTTAATGACCTAATGGGAGCACTGCTGCTAGTAGCATGGAAAATTCTATTTTAAGCTATTAAAATTATAATTTTACAAATTCAACTTTTCAAAATACTGCCTTTCAGTACAAAATCATAATTAAACATTATGTGCTTGATTGTTTTAATTGCTTTCCAAAAAATGAAGCAATGGAGAACCTAATGCTTATTAAAATCAAGCTTTTAAAAATTAATAGGTATATAAATAGAAAAAATAAATTGTTTGTTATCAAAATATAAGCTAAAATTAGCTAATGGAAGGTATCTATTGTCAAAATAACGGTTAACTGTCAAAAATATTAAAATGTTTGCAAGATGCATTTGGATTGAAATCTTCAACAGAGGAAGCTTCGTTCGCGACGTAAATGCTAGATGTTGACAAGCTTTTAAAAATAAATTACTTTTTTCTCAAAATAAAACATAAAATAAGTTAAGCTGAGGTAGCATGTGTCAAAATAATTTTGGATTGTGAAAAATATCAAAATTTTTGCAAGATGCAAAAGGATTGAAATTTCAGATAAGGAGAATATTTTTCGCGACGCACATGTTCAGAATATCGCCATAGCAACCGTCATAACGTACGGTTAACAAAAGTAGAAGTTATGCCCCTTTTTAGCGATATTCGCTAGAAAAACGGCCGTTTTGGCGCAGTCAGGTGCAATTTCGATCTAAAAGTGCGTTTGGGAGCAGGATGGCGCAAGATTCTTTATATGGCGCAGCGTGGCGCAATTTGCGCAGAACTTGCACCACTGCAAACAAGATACGAAGAGAAAACAGAAATGCACGTTATTTCAAATCGCGGTGCAAAATCGACCCACGCTCCTACGTATCAACAATCGTCGAAGAACGTCCATAAAATAACAAGTTCAGCTGTTCAGCAGATTTATAATCTTTAATTTTTTGTCTTTTTTCTTTGCAACCAGGAGCACAGCCTTCTAAATACTTGTGTTAAGATGGCTGTGCCAGGAGCCACGTATACGTCACGAAAACGATACCCAATAAAAGCTCACCCTCACACCACAGGCGTGGCTAAAGCCCGATAAGTCTCACCTTGATCTGCGACCTTGAATCTCCACGCTGTGTTGCGACGATCGAGAAAAAATGGAAGGGAGCGAGATGCGTACTTGGAATTCTTACAAATTCTTTTTTAAAAAATAGGGCTTTGAATCATTTTTAGGGCTTTTGATAAAATATATGGCCTTTTTAGGGGCCCCTGAAAATCAAACTCAAAAATCGGGCCTTTATAGGGCCTTTTTCAGGCCCGTGGGAACCCTGATAACATTATATTTTCATTCTTTTCAAAATGATTATTCCCAATTTTTGTTCCATTTTTTAAGCAGCAGGGTTTTTTTATAATATCCCAAAACATTTATTTCGTTATAAGCGTTAGAATATAAAGAATATTAAATCTTAGAAGCTTAAACTAAAATAAGTTTTTCAATAGTTAATTTTAAAAAAAGTACATGACTAAAATTTCTTTTGTGTCAAATTCAAATCGTTCATGTAACGCAATCAACGAGTAAATGGTCCAACAAACAGTTTTACCGTAATCTCTAAGATCGCTTTGCCTGATGATCCTTTTCTTAGTCTTATTTCGACATATATTAATTAATTATTTATTTTTTTTATAAGGAAAACATGCAATTGGTGTGTGAAACTAGATCTGTGTATTCTTTCAGTATAGAAAAAGTTTCCAAAAAATTTATATATGGGCGATTCTCTGTAAACTCGTCATTTTTCACACAAATCTGTCCGGGCATGGTTTTTTGAAATGTTCGTATAATTATAATACTATTGCTCAGAAAATGAATCTATTACTTTGGTTTGAAAGAGGGCCAATTGAAGCTTGTGTTTTTCTGATAAATTGTGATAGGGGGTAAGTCCCCCACCTAGTATAACTAGGCAGGGGTCTGTGCCAGGTGACTGTTTTTGCTCTTTGTTGCGTAATATCTGTAAAACTATTGGAACATAATTAGTTACGAGACTACCTATAAATTTAGGCACAAATCGTGGACTTTATAACTAATATGTTTCATGATTAAACTAATTGACATTAATAAAATCACTTCCCAAAGGACTGTTCTCGCAACGACCCTGATGCATACTTTCATCACAAATGTAGCTCTCAAACAAAACAAAGTATCGTTTAAACACTGTTCTCAGCAAATTCACACTGATTGCTTTAAACTTCATGTCAAAAAACATTTGCAAGAATAACAGATTTTTTCGATTGGAGCTTTGAATTTGTCTCAGGGGACTGTTTAAAAATATCCGGACAGAATTTACATGACAATTTTAAGTTTTAGAAATACGTAATTAGACCTTATGTCTTGAAAAAAATATAGCTGCATTATTCTATTTTTAGATATTAATTGCCAAATTTATGTAGTGTCGATAGGATTTTTGGAACATTACCTTGAAGTGTTAGACAATACGATTGGGACAGCCAGGGGACTGTGTTTTTAGCACTTAGATAATTTCTAAAAAAAAGAATTAAATTGTTATCGCTCCAAATACAATTGGGCCACAGAGTATTAATGCTTAACTTGTATTAAGAGCGATAATTACTATATTACTTTATTATTTTTAAAATACTCGGTACGGACAGCAAATTACCAGTTTACAGAGAATCGCCCATATGTATATTTATGTAGCTATTTTCATTTCTTTTGGGAGTTAAAAAATGCACTAAAATTAGAACATAAACAGGCTCATTGTTTTAAAGTTGTCCTGGGAGCAGGGTCAAAGGGTGCAAATTTGATCGGTAAACAACAAAAACTACGCCGACTGTTAATATATTGATTTCTCAAAGCCCTCCCCGCCCCCCCAGGCCCTCCAACGACGGGCCTGGTTTTCGAGAATTGCAGTCAACTCTCAATCATTTCAAACTAATATTCTATCTCAAATAATACTCCTTTATTACCGTACCCCACACAGACTTCATCATTTTACTGTAAATAAATAATTACAAAATTCAAAAAGTGTGAAGCTGGATAAAAGTCATTATTATTATTGTAAGTTTAAAAAATCTGCACGTGCGAGAGGACACACACACACGACTTTCTTTCCGCAAATAACTCAGCAAATTGGGGGTAAAAACAAAACGATGTTTTCAACATGAGCTATTCGAAACATACTGTCAAGTGCTCTAACACCATTGAAAAGGATGCGACTATTTTATTGTGGCCAAACTGGATAGAACAAAAATTCATAAACAGAAACATTTGTAAGCTGAAATGTGAAAATCTTGACGTTGAAAATAAAATATAAAAACATTTAATTTGACATTAAGTGATTGAAAATATCGCTAATCATTCAACTAGAAAAATATAGGAATAACTCTGAATTTCAACTACTGCTTATAAAACTAAACTACTACTCGTCAAATAGTACTCATGAAAAGTTTTCAGATTCACTTAAATTCCTATCGAGCGTAACGTTCGGTTTTTCATGTAGCCAAAAATCGGAGCACGATAAATATTTTATTTTGAAACACCCTGTACATTTTTACTTCATATCTCAGAGCTATTTTGAGTTCAATAGCTACTTGAATACACAATTATGTTTTGGAAAAAGAAATATTTTAAATATCAAAGTTAAAGTAGCTCTAAATATCTCTCGAATTTGCATTTGATCAATAATAAATCACACTTTTTTGTCTGTCAAAATATAACAGGGTACTGATTATATTTCTGAATTGAAGCATAAAGTAGAGGATATTCCCCTTAAAATCGGAAACTGAAATCTTTCCCGAAAAACTAATAAAATCCGGATTAGTAAAAAGTCATTAAATTTAATATGAAATACAAATGCATTGTCCAAAGGTCTTTTTTTTAATTAAAAAATCTAGTGTTTCAAGCAAAGAGGAGATAATCTTGTGATTGTGGTCAAATTGTCACCTTTTGAAACTGAAAAGTTTACTTAAACTGTTGTTTATAATATTTAAATATTACGCACAAGTAAATAACATGCAAATATGCTTACCGTATTTTTTATGTGCCATAACATAAAGCAGTCGAATCACCACTACCAATTGTTAAAATACTAAAATACATTGCACTAGAGAAAATCCTAAGTAGTATTGATTCAACGGAAGGAAGAAACCTATTGAAGAGCAGAAGATCTGCTTGGACTCCTTTGCTTATAACCTTCTAAACATACTGAAATAGCTGAATAATTTTTCCTTTAGGATAGGCAGCGAGACGGATTGCTTGTCTCATTGAGCAATATAATTTCATCGCCAGAGTTTGTTTGAATGAGAAGTTCAATTTTTTTTTATTTGGATTCTTTATTAAAAAAAATTTCTGTTTGGAGCTTTTTTGGTCGATAGAGCTCAGCGCCTTTTAGACTCTGGCGCTCCCGTGTGCCGCACAGCTTTGCACATTGGCACGGCGCGGCCTTGGTGAGGATTAAAAAAAAACAATAATAAAACTGAAATCACCTTGGTTAAGGTACGTCATCGTTTCTTCGTTTATCTTAGTTGCAATGGAAGTCGCTGCGCCGAGAACGTACTGGAATCCTGTGTTCTTGAAATTTGGGGGCACATCTCTGATGACAAATGGTGGTGGGGAATCAGATATTTGCAACATCTGACTTAACATACTAGGGCTAAGTACAGACACAGTCGTCAGAGATGGCGAACCAGTTTGTCTGAGATCAGGAACGGAAGAACTGTGACGGCATCTAAAGAGTAAGATTCATGACATAATTGAGCCTCATTGTGAAATTGTATGAACCATGACTTTCATTTTGTGAAATAGTTTTGAAATACATTTTACTTTGTGTTATGGGAAATTATCTCAGTAAGTAAAGTAATTATATTAATTCCTACAGTTAGGTAAATAAAGATGCACAATAAACCAATTGCAGAAATGATAACAAAAATATGCAAACATTATCCCAAATGCAATTTTTTATGAGCTCAATACATTTCATGCAATTTTAATTAAGATGAACAGAACTTAAAAGCCAACAATATTACAAAACTCTACTGTAAAAATATGTTTTGCTAAACCATTTTTTTTTCTTTGAAGTATTTGTAAAATCATTTCTGAGATGACGAGATAAAAAAAATAATTTAAGTCTTATTAAACTATAGTTAACTAATGATGAAAATAATTTCATAAAATAGTAGACTCTTGTTAAATTCAATTGAATTAATTGTCTACACTAGAATTAAAATAATTTTTATTTTTCCAAAACTGCATAGCAGAAACAAGTTTTGAAACTTTACCCTCAATCTATTTCAAGTTCCCCCCCCCCCCCCAAGAATCATTCTAAAATATCAAAACTATTAAATTAATATCAATGAAATTTCAAATTAATACTCTGATTTAACTATCAATTGTATGATGTGCAAAATTATATTGTTTCTTAGTGTATTTTTTTTTAATATCCAGCAATGTATCTAGTTTTTCCCATTTTTGCAGATTTTTTCTAGTTTTTGCAACTGTCCAGGCAAAAATATCATTTTTCCGGTAAAATGCCCAACCCTAGTCCAGGTACAAGTAATTACAAGAACCATGTCACCTCGGCGACTAATTCTTTCTAAACAAGAAAACAACAAATAAATAATAAACAATAATTAAATCTAAGTAGCTTTTTACCTTGAGCTCTGAGAACTATCGCTATTCTCCTTATCTTCACTACTAACACAAAAGCGTTTAATGGCACTTGTAACGTCTTCATCAGCACTCAAAGCTAGACGTGTTTTCTTTGCTTGTGCAGAATAGGATGCTCTAAGTGGTTCAACAGGAGGAAATTCATTTTCATGCGTTGGTGAAGTTTCCCTGGACAATAAAAATAAATAAATAACAAACGTGTTTTACTATTATTTATTATTTTAGCACTATCATCGTAATATTTATTTTTTGGCCTAAGAAAAGACCCAAACTGACATAAAGTTCAAAAGTACTTTTGAAGAACAAAAACGACTACTAAAGTCACTAAGCAGAAAACAGAAATATAATTTTTTAACCAAAAATATTCATAATTGCAAGTTTTATACCAAAAAAAATTCACTAATTGAGAATGAAAACAATAAAATGTTTTTTTAAATAGTCGAACTTCCACATATCAAATGTTTCTATAAATCGAAAAGTTAATAAATCTGCATGTTCACTACATGGAAAAATTGTTTCTGTACATTGAAAAAATCTCCATACATTGCAATTATATTTGGACATAATTGGTCCTTTTATTCGACTTAGAAATCTTTACTTCACAAAAATTAAAGTCAGGAGTAAAGGAAGTGCAATGATGTCCCTATGAGCCCCCTCCAAGTTAGTTGAGAGGTTAAGGGGTGGGCAAACAAATGGGGAAACTTACGAGTTTTAGAACAAAGCAATCAAGTCGTTTACGATTTTGTGTTGAGACTTGTCCTGAAACATCAAATTTCTGGCTATTTCTCTTTTTACCGATAATTGTTCTTCATTCTCAAAGCTTCAGTGAAAAACTAAAAGTTTTCCAGATGACAAAAAATTAAATGCTAGAGACTTTAGAAACATTAGTTCTTGGACTCACAAAAAATGTGCCTGATAAAATTTTTAAGGAATTAAAAAAATTCAAACATTTCTTTGGTGAGCTTGTTGCAAAACTGGCTGTTCAGCAAACTTTCATAGTTCTTTTTTTTCCTTTTCAGGAATGCAACTATGATTATTGTGACCAATATATTGATTATTGTTCATTTAAAAGTAATAAACAATTTCTTTTTTTTTAATAATTCTTTTTCTGATTATTAACTTTCATGCAATGTAATTCACCGATAAATCAGTAACAGAGTTTCTTATTAAAAAAAAAAAGAAACTTTTAGTTCAGTGTATTAAGAATAATTATGATGAAATAAGGTTCACTTCTATATTTCGAAATTTCATATATCGATTTTTTTTCCGACAAGTTTTTACTTCGAAATATGGAAGTTTTGACTGCATTTAAAAGATTTAAATCTATATGTATAAAAATGAATGTTGGTATATGTGTGTATGTGTTCCCTAAGATCTCAGAAACTACCCGGGAGATTTGGCAGAAAGTTCCACCGTTTGTTTCTTTTGGTACTGGGAAGGTTTAGAGACCAGTTTCAACAAAATCCAATGGGTAGTTATGTTTTTATTTCAATTTTAGACCTGATTCTGTCTTTGTAATTTCAATTTAAAACTCAATTTTTGAAGGTTTTCATCAATCCAATCGAGTATTTAGTGTATCAACTCAACTCTCTGGCAGATAGTTGGAATTGCTTGCTACCGAAAATTTGGCGATCTTTTAAATCGCGCCAAGGGCCCTCAATAATGGAAGTTTTCCGAATAACTGTCTGAAGTACAAAGGATAAAAAAGATATTTGATTAACAGATTAATCTTTTTTTAAAAACAAATGAGATTCAGTTTCATATTTCGGAACTCCTTTAGATTTGTAGAGGCTTAGATGGCATGCATTATTTTCCAGACCAACACTATTTTGTTCTTTATACCTATTGCTGTTTTCAATCAAAGTATGTTACTATATTTTCTCGCCAAACATCCAATCAATAGTTCGTTTTCATGTCTATACTATTTGCTATGATATACCGCAATGTTGGAAATTATTTTAACGGCCTTACGGAATGTTTATACATTTAGTGATACATTTAGCGCCAAATGTAATTTTCAAATTTATTTCAGATTGCCAAAAAGTAATTGATCAGTGCATTTTTACAACGTAATTGTACATACGTAAATTTTTCTTTATTGTTGTTCAGCGTGTTTTTTTTTTTTTTGAATTTAAAGGAACATTTGATGCTCTACTTTTGTAAATATGTATATTTCTCTTTATTACTGTTCACCGTTTTTTTTTTTCTTTTTTCTTTTTTTGAAGGAGCAATTGATGGTCTACTTTTTGGAATGTCCAGTGCATTTTTAGAACGTAATTGTAAATGTGTAAATTTCTCATTGTTATTGTTCACCGTGCTTCTCTTCTTTTTTTTTTTTGAATTTAGAACAGCGATTGATGGTCTACCTTTTGGATTGTCCAGTGCATTTTTGCAACGTAATTGTAAATGTGTACATTTCTCTTTATTTTTGTTCACCGTGCTTTTTTTATAACTTTAAAGTAGCTATTTGTGGTCCAGTCACATTCTATTGTAAATATGTCAATTTCATTTTACTACTATTCCCTGGTCTCTCTCTCTCTATCCTTTTTATTTAATTTAAAAGAGCTATTCATGGTCCAGTCGCATTATACATTTTATGTGTCTCTACATTTTATTTTCAAAACGAAGATCTGCTTCTTCGTCTTGATGTGTAAATAAAATTCCTATTTAAAATCAAATTATGTGTAAAGTTTTTCATTGTTCAGTATGTTTTAATTTTTATAAAAATAATTGGTGGCCTTTTTGTAGATTGTTAAGTGCGTAATTTCAACTTTGCTTGATTTAGAATTTTTAAAATCTTTCATGCCTATTTTCAACAACACTTTATAAATTTTTACATCCAAAAACCATGTGGAGATGAAATATACATCTAGGCAGAACAACGTCTGCCGGGTTCTGCTAGTTATTTATAAGAATGCTTTATTTATTTATTTTATTTCTTGGTATTTTTAAAATTAAATTTAAACTGATTAAATAACTTACCCATTTTCGTGCGAACCAGCATAATCAGAAGATACACTTTGAATTAATGAATGCAAAGGAGCACTAAAAAGATTGAGATTAATTCAAACATTGAAATTAATTCAACTGATATAATTTCTTCATTATCAATCAATTAATTACACACAAATGTATATGAATGAATGTGAAAAATGCTTCACCTGTTCCGAAAGAATAACATCATAAAATAGGTATATTGTACAAATATTATTTTATCAAACATTTTTCATTTCTCTCTCAGCTGTTTTGTAATATGCTCAACAGACAATAGGATGAAAAAGCAAAATAATAATAATAATAATAATAATAATAATAATAATAATAATAATAACAACAACAATAATAACATTACAATTAATTTCTTCACATAAAATTTAAATTGAAGAATGAACCAATCATAATACAATTTTTTATTATATTTTGATTTATATACTGGTTTAAAATAGGAAGTACATTGAATATGCTTCCTGTTTTAAGCCAATTATATTGAATTTTGTGTCTTTTTCCCAATTATTTTCTCTGAACTACACCAAAAGACACAGTAGATAGTGTACCCCCCCCCTTAAAAATTGCTACTGTAATAATTAATACTTATTCAAATAATTTTCCACTGAGCGAGGAGATCATTTCATTATAAAACATTAACTAAATTTCTACGAAAAGATTGATCCAAACCTTTCAGCACTATTTTTTAGAACATTCTTTCTTAATATCTATTACAATTTGAATCCTAACTGGAAAATAATTTCTGACATTTTAACTCATTTTCATTGGATCTAGTGATAATCCAGACTTTTTTTTAAAAAAATAGCTTTAAAATGAAGGTTGGAAATTTTTTTTTCCAACCAGCTGCCAAAAATGAATGTATATATAATACAACATCATTGATTTGAACTGATTTGAATAACACACGGTGAAATAGGTAATTTGTATAATTCTTACCTCATATCATAATTTTCTGTGCCAAGTTCAATACCTAAACAGGAAAGACTGCCCTCAAAATCTGCGGCCAAAGCTACATCAATAGCATCGCCAGACCAGCTCTGAACAGTTGACATTACTTGACTATAATAAGCCTAATAAGAAAATTTCAAAATATTTGAGTTTATTAATTATTTTTTTAATTCTTGTGAGTTCATAAGCAGAGAGTTAACCGTATTCAGCACATTTTTTTTTTTCAAATTTCATGCTTTAGACAACAGTTATTCAAAACCTTAAAGTTTAATTTGGGGAAAAAAAACTTACCAGTCGAGTAAGTTTAAATTAGAAGAAGTCTTCAAACCATATTTATTTCATGTCAGAGTATAATCAGTTAACGGGTTTTGCTTGTATAAACTCTTAAATCTGTAAATATTTTTAAAATGTTATTGAATTTTCAAGCAACTTAGAGTTTATTACATACACATGTTAAAAAAAAAATGTTGAATTTCTTAACCTTAGAAAAAAGTATATTAACAACAATCAACAAAATTTTACTTCAACCAAATATTTGGAGTAACTGATGATTTAAAGCAAAAGAAATTACAATTTAACTGTAGTTGTTTAACAAACTGCGAATGTTAGCAAATAATACATAGCGCTAATTATTCTTCAACTTGATCAATATCCATGCAGTCGGTAGTTCTTTTAGTGTAGAACTTATTTATTCGAGATTTTCGATGCTGTTAGATAGGAGGGAGGTTTGGAGATGAAATAAGAGTCGTAACATTTTCTTAATGGGAAAAGCGAGAAAACTGATTTGTTTCGAAGAACTCATAGAGAAGGTTTATGTTGTACTAAAGTAAAAATGATATAGTTTTGAAGGAGTTAGCACCAAAATGCAGTTGTTTTAGGGCCTTTCAAAAAGAAAAATCCCTAAATGAATGAACGTACAAACCCTGAGTATTGTAAAATAACAGTCGAAAACTTTGTACTATTGAAATGATTAAATATAGACAACTATTAAAAAGTAGAAATATATACATTAAGAAGAGTTTAAAACTCAACAAACAGCTGGTTCGGGGCTATAGAATGCCATCATCAGTGCATTAAAAACATTTTTAAGAAAAAGACAGGTTCACATGCCAAAGACTGACAAGTGAACCTTTAACTCAAACCCTGAGTTACTCCCCTCCCCGCGGATGGGGGGAGGTACAATTAGTTTATATGAATATAAGGGCAGTTATGATCAAAAACTCCAAACAAAGGGTAATTTCTGGCTGCGGTAGATAACTGTATCACTTCTTGAGAAAATATTTTTCTTAATATCAATAATGTTGAAAAAATTTACTCAAATTCAGAGCCCTCTAATGAAGCTGTAAAAAACGATTTTTGGTATTATGAGGGTCTGTCAAAAAGTTAATTGTGCTACTTAAAAAACAATATAGGATAGTAATTTCACACAATAACTTTATTTGTATCTTAAAGTACCGTTGCAAATTTGTTTCTCAATGCGATTGCCTCCATTTTTTACTTATTTGTCAATGCATGGTACATGTTTTTTGACGCTGTTTGCAAAGAAATACTGTCCAATGCTTGATAATCATTTTTAAGTTGCGGCTTTCACATCAACATATAAGCTTTGAACTGCCATGAAAGCTCCAAGGTTAAAGATCTGGGCTATAAAGAGTGTGATCCCACACTTTTCATCTAAAATCTTTCAGAAAACCTCATGTTAGTTTTGCTGCATACTGCTTACATTGTCATGCAAAAGTATAATGCCTGTTGACATGCAAGAACTTTCAAGGCAATGTTATTATTCTGATGACAGTTGAAAGCTGCAATCTAGGAATGGTTCTTCCACTTCTGAGACTGAGTGAAAAAAATTCCTTTTTCGAGCATAAAGATATTTGACACCAGAGTAAGTTTTTTAAAAATTGCATAAATAAACGAAATCTAGTAGATTCTTTGCTGTTAAATTCTACTAACTGGTTTCGTTTGTAATATATAGCATACATACACACACAAAATGGGAAAGAAAAAATATTTCACAAGTACAATTTTGTTATAAAAGAAAAAAAAAGTACTTTTGAAAAATACAGACAAATTTTAACATTTTCTTCAATATTTCTTCATTAAGTATACTTAATGGTTAATTACATGAGTAAGGTTTAAACAAATCACTGTATATCAATTACTTACAATTTTAATATTCAAATTCAACTTTAGAGTTGGGAATAAATGCAATCACAAATTACTAATGATAAACTAATTTCACATCTATGTGAAAAGCTGCTTTTAGTAATAGTAAATTAATACAATAGTTGTTTTAACTTGTAAACGACTGTAGACCCTTTAACAGCACACCATAACAACAAACATGACTTTAAACAAACATTGCGCCATCTTAAGCGCAGAATGCAAACTAATGTAGTTTCTATTTTGTTGCTTTTTTATTTCTTTTTTATTTTAAGATTCGGGTGTATGAAATTTGTTGTGTAAGATTTGAGAGTTTAAGTCATTGCACTGTTAATTTAAGTAAGAGTTTAAAGGGAAAAACTTAAATTTAAATCTATTTTCGGTATTAAAAGTATACAATAATAGAGGATATCGTATTTGGCAACGTCTATTTTAAATTCATAATCGTGGTTTCGTGTTGAAAATGGCGGACAAAGATGAGACCGAAGAGCCTACAATCGCTCAAGATTTGGTTGTTACCAAATATAAAATGGCTGCAGAAATGGTTAATAGTATGTAAAATAAATGTCATATGATTCGTATGTAAAATAAGTAATTTTGAGCAGCAATGTCCAAATTCTAGACGTTGCCGGCCATGCCGTAAACGCTGTGCCATGTGCTCATTCGTAGATGTACTGCTGTCAACAAACATATATATTTCAATTTTCTTGCTGTTTTTCGATTTAAATATTGTCACTTGAACTAAATTAATGTTAAATGTGGGCATAAATTTGGTTTTAAGAGCAATTGAACTTGAAATAGTGATTATAAACTTAAATGTTACACATCAATATTGCCTTACCTTTTGCATGCTGGTTTTTCCACTGTTTCATGTTGTGGATTCAATCATCGTGTCTTTTGCAGCAAAGTCGCACTTTTGCTACCGATTTTAAATGCTATAACCCTGCTGTTTGGAGTAAGCGGCGAAATCTTGTTGCACGAAAATCATAAAATCCAAAACCTGCAATCGACTGAACCATGTGCTGTTTTATTTTAAAGTTAAAATAATAATGGGTAAAAGAGAGGGCAATTTTACTGCAAATAGAAACTTCTGTTTTATTTCAATTATGTTTGAGAGATTTCAGAATAAGTTTAAAAGATTTTATACCACCAATCCTTTCAAGATATCCGAAAAGTCTCCCATTCTGAACGATAATTGTAGTTTAAGAGCTTGGTTCAACAATTAAGGCTTTTCTTTGTAACAAAGTAACTATAGTTTATGTAAGCAAAAGCTCCCGTATGATAATGTACGTTCATATAACATCTGCAAGAGTTGACTTTCATAGGGACAGATTGCTGCTGTTCCATTTTATTTAGAAGTCACCAAGTGAGAAGGAGATAGAATTTTTATAACAAATGTACCTTTAATCATCTCTGTTTTTCTTTGTCAAGGGCCGAATGTAGGGGGGAGTGAGCTAGCCTGAGCCTTTGCCCTGGGCTGCAAATTTATCTCATTTCTGTTTTTTTTTTTTTCGTACAGGTATGGGCAATGGTTGCAAGTTTTTGCTCAGTTCAGATCAGACACTGTGTTTGTCTTGATAAAATCTGTACCATCTCCTTCCAGTGACTAAAATATAGTCTGAAGCTGCTTTGAGAGTATCTTTCAAAGATTCACACCTGACATCCACTTTGTGCCAGAATTTTACACTTGCCTCTTTCCGAAACTGAAAACTAGAGTCAACCTGGATACTGATTAAAATGAACCTGCACAGAGGAACTTAGTTGAAGCTCCAGTCCGCAAAACTGAAGCATTGCAAATGCTATCAATATTTTACCACTCTATAAGCCGTTGGGCAATCATAAATCTGATATGACTTTGTATAGTTCGAGCTATTTACTCTGTATCTTGTCAAATCAAGGAAATCTATTGTTTGGGATGAGCAGACACACATGATACTCAAATTATTTAAAATAAATATCAAACAAGTGGTCTTCAAAGCAAAAAATGTTATGAAAAGTTGCCAAACTTGCTAAGTTTTGGTGTGTAATATGACATCTTTCACACTCTTCACCAATGGATGTCCTTTTACATACACACAGGAGCTGCAGGGGACTTTCCATTGCTCACCAAACCTGTAAATTTGGCCCTTTTAAAAATATTTCAGACGATTTTTAATACCTTATGTCTCAATAACAGGGGCTCGAGAGCAGCTATTTTTTAAGTCAAAAAGACGCTCTTTATGCTCGTTTAATTCCTACCTATTTCAACTTTTTAATTATGACACTAATTGTGTAGTTCTCTGGTTATTCATGCAAATACAAATTGTCCTATTTTTGTACTTAAAACGGTAGAGAGTCATTGTTTTAAAAGGAACTAAACCCCTTAAGCTGAATCTGAATTTATTCAAAAGAGATAGGTAGACTCTGCAATATGATCTCAATCTCACTCCCCATAATCAGTAGAGCTCTGTAAAACATTCGTGGTATGTATCATGTAATAAGAATGTTTTTATTCTTTCTAATATATGTTTGACCTGAGAAACTAAGAAAAGAAATATATAATATTACATTCGTCTACTGGTTAGAGAATAGAGAGTTTTAGATGTTGATATTCGCTTTTACTGGTCTGTTTGAATTTTTTCTTTGTTAGTGAGTTTTGAAAAATTTATTTTTTCATTGGTTCAAATGTAAGCAATTAATGTTTTGTGTTTCATGATATTTAAAACATTTAATATTTTTAGGGGTTCTTAATCAGTTAATTAAAAAGTGTGTACCTGGAGCAAGTGTGATATCTATATGTGAAAATGGAGATGAACTACTTACAGAAGAAACCGGAAAAGTGTTTAAGAGGGAGAAAGAATTAAAGAAAGGTAAACTCTACTTTTAACTTAGTAACTGCCTAACTGGCATTGGATTTCTACATAACAAAGAACATATTGAAATTTACTTTGAATTTAAATGAAAGGCCAGGGAGAAAAAAGATGAAAGTGACCAAAAAGCGATTTCGAGAAAAACGAAGAACAAAGTTTGATTTCTCGTAACTCCTTGTGTAGTTGATAGAGTTTTCATGCACATTTCGGTTCGATTCTCATCTTTTTTCCCCCTTGTTGTTCTAACAGATGATAGTACTCCTTCATAGCCCCTAGATAGTGTTAATATCTCAAAATTGACGAAAAAGTGACTTTCATCTTTTTTCCCCCTGGCCCTTCAAATGTTTTATGATTACTATGTTCAACTTAATATCAATGTTCAGTTTTTTTTCATTATGTTACCATGATAAGGCTTCTTAATGAGCAAGTTAATTTATTTTTTAAAAATTAATTTTCATAGAGCATACATATAATGCAAATACAGTTGTGATATCAGGGGTCTGGCCAGAGGAAATTCAGGTCCGTTAACGGACCCTTCACAAAAATACGATCGAGCAAAACGGACCCTTCACAAAAATACGATCAAGCAAAAGGGACCCTTCACAAAATGCTGATCAAACAAAACGGATATTTTGCACAATCATTCAAAAAGCAAATCTGAAATCAAAATGAGGAGTAAAAGCTCATAACAAGCCCATAACTTTTTCGGTCTTTTCTGAAGTTAAAGAAGGGAATCTCTTATCCGCCAGCGAAAAAAAAAAAAAAAAAAGCACTTCCTGCCTGCCTCTGGCAAGCAATAAATCTTTAATGTAAAATGTCTCACTTATTGTTGGTTTATTTTAAAGAAATTAACAACTTAAAAAAGGTAGTTGTTTTTCTTTAATAGTTCTGCTTGTGTGTTTTATAATATGCAAATCAAAATGGCTTGCTGCAATGTTGCTGTTATAGATTTCTTTGGGGAAATGCTGAGTAAGGATTTTTCTTCCTACCCTTGACTTAAACAAAAAGGAAATAATAACAATAGCAATTATCAGCGAAATGAACTTGGAACTGTTGGAGAAAAAATAGGATTACTTCTGGTAGAGTGATCAGCTATTTAAAATTATCGCCATCTGACGTCTTTTGTGCTATGTTTTGATCTTATTTTGGCAGGAAAAGGGTTTTTTTTTTTTTGATGCTATAAGGGTGGTGTTTTGGTTATATTCAGGAATTTGAATTTTTACTTCTGTTAATATTGGAAGTAGGGTATTGTCTGTTTTGCTATGTCTTCCTACCGTATTTTTCCTCCGAATTTTTGCCGATTATGTCTGTGTTTATTAATGACATTCATCATATAAACCTGATGAAATGAAATTCTAAAATTATTTGCACTTTGATAAATTATTTATTTACCGTTTTTATACTTCTGATGCTTTCATTTTGAAAACTGCGATCTCTGCATCCGATATGAAAATCGAATTTTTCTTCTTTTTTCAATCTAATTACTCTTTATTAGAAGGCAAATAAATGCAAATTCGCTTTTTTTTTGTTCAGATCATTATTTTAAATTTTTAAAGCAAAATTAACTGTTCTTTTAATACTCTAAATGTTAAACGCTGAATGGATCGTTTCATTTTATTTTTGCATTAATTGTGTTACAGACATTAAAAATATGTTTATCATAGACCTTTAAAATGCAATTGCAAAAAAATTTTGCCAAAATTTACTCGTTTATATTCCGTATGCGTTTGATGCCATCACTTTGAAAACTGCAATCTCTTTGCGTCCGCTACAGGAATCAAAATTCTCGCATTTTTGATGTTTAATACGCTTTTTTAAGAGGAAAATAAGTAAAATTTAGAATTATTTTTTTTAATTTATTTTATTTTATTTTTTTTTTTTTTCAAAATTGTTTGATTTTTACAAAATTATTTGATTTTTCACAAAATTATTTAGTTTTTCACAAAAAATGGACCCTGTGAAAAATCCTGGACAGACCCCTGGATATTATAAAATATTAAATGTTCTGTCAATGAGAAAAATCAATATATTTATTTATTATTGTCAAGTTCTTCACTTTAGTGCAGTTGAACAAAAACAAAAAACTTGTATTTAGTTGAGGAAAAAAATAGTGGACAAAATGATGTTTTATCTGGGGCAGTTTTTTTCCATCAAGGATGAAATCAGACAACCCTATGTGTAAGTGAGTGGTGTTTCTGACAATATACTGTTTTAAATAGCACACAAAAACAAAATTAAAATATTACCTACCTGACACTACTCAGTGCCTATCTTGATCTGTTTAACAAAAATAAATCCAAAATTTTTAATATAGTAAGCATCTTTTAGGACAATTAAATGTTTTCTTGAATTTAACTTTAAATAAACTTTTTATTTGCAGGGATCGCTTTTCCAACTTGTGTATCTGTGAATAATTGCATCTGCCATTTTTCTCCTCTGAAAAGTGAACCTGATTATATTTTATCTGATGGTGATATGGTTAAATTGTAAGTTGTTCTGTTGTTGCTTATATATACAAAGTTTGATTAAATTATGTCTTAATACTTTCTTTACAAATAATTTTGCACTGGTGTAAAACGGATTTGTTACATTGCCTTAAAAATAATTGGTAGTAGTTTAAAGCAGTTCAAGTCTTTTCAGTTCATAAGTCTTGTTTTTTATATTTAAATAACCAGCAAACCTGAATTTTCTTGAATACTGTGCCACCAAAACTCATTCTATCCCTTACGTGGCGTTTCATGTGCACTGCTGACCATTCAAATTACAACACCAAGTAAGATAAGAGATATCACAAAAAAAAATTTTTTTATATAGATAACATGTTGGCCAAGTATCAAATGATCATCAATGTATAGACTTCTGTGAAGGGTCCCTCCTGCCAAAATCAGTAGCCAGAGCAGATGTTGCATGCTAATGCATATTGTAAATTTTACATTATTTGCATGCTTCTTTGAGGGTGTTGCATTTATGATGGCCAGCAATGTATTTCATTTAAGATAACAAGTTAAAAAGATATCAAACAAAATTTTGTTGCTTAAGAAATCACTCACATATCTGTAACTTCCTAAGTAAAAAAAATTCATCATTGCCTTTCAAAGTTATTACTTTTTAATGAAATATATGAAACGTCATGTGTAAGACAAAATGTCTCCTTTTTTGCTTCTCTGCTGGACTGCCCCTTCACTTTTTTAATTCACTAGGCTTATCATATTTAAAGATATCCCTCAAAATGTTTCCTTGAATCTCTGTCATTGTTTGTTATTTTGACAATGTGCTTTGAACTATCATATGCATATGCATATTAGTTCTTCAAACTATACTAATATTTAATTAATGCTTATTGTAGAGATTTGGGTGCTCATATTGATGGATTTATAGCTGTTGTGGCACATACATTAGTAGTTGGTGCAACTAAGGTAACTTTGATTTTCTTGCATGAAAATATTTTATGTCAATGCGTTTACACTATTATTGAAATCTCTATCTAAAATAATCTAAATAATTAAAATTTCAGGAGAACAAAGTAACAGGTCGAAAAGCAGATGTAATTCATGCTGCATATTATGCTGCAGAAGCTGCCTTAAGGCTTGTTAAACCTGGAGGTGACGTAAGTGCTTTTTGTTTTAATTACATATATTCATTAAAAGGTCTTCAAAATTTTTCTTGTGTTTGTCTTCATTCGCTACAACTCTGTTAATTTTGATTTTTCCTTCCTAGGACTTTTTGTTGCGATTTGTTTTAAAATGCTGTTCTAATATAGATGTAATGTGGTTTGAGTTAAGCAAATTAAATAAATGATTAAATAAGCTTTGTGCTCAAAACATAATAGAAATCAAAAACCAATGTAAATGAAGCGCAAATTATCAAGAAAATGCAGCATTTAACTATTTCAAGGCTACAATCGAGCCTCTTCATCAGTGTTTGAATGTTTCGAGGCACAACAAACGTCTTAAAAGAACACAATCTCAGCCCCTTAGACTCTAGTATATCTTCCAAATGCTAGCTGTGAAAAAAGGAGACTAGCAAAATTTTAACAACACATAAATGATACTAAGCCAGGGGTCAATCCAAGATTTTTTATCGTTGTCCTGTTTTCGGGATTTTGTGAAAAGTAATGGCTAGTTTTGTGAAAAAAGTTATGGCTAAAAATATTACTAATTGTTTTTGAATTTCGATTTTTTGTGAAGGGTCCATTTTTGAGTTTCTGAATTTTGTGAAGAGTCCGGTAACGGACCTAATTTCTTTTTAGATTGACCCCTGCAAGCATGTATAACCCACTCTGTATTCTTTGTTAGTTTTTTTTTTTCTAGTGACTTTCTTCTATATCTAATATATAGAAGAAAGTATTGGTTTCGTGAAATTTTTCGAATGTCGAATTTTGACGGATTTGCACGTTTTGAGGTGCGCTGAGTCCATTTCGACCATTTTTGGAAAATGTCTGTGTGTGAGTCTGTATGTGTGTGACCAGTTTTTGTGGCCGCGCTAGAGCAAAAACTACTGCATGAAATCGAACAAAAATTTTTGCACATATGTACCACCATGTGAACTGGTGCACCTGACTTTGTTTAGCGAATTCCTCCAAGGGGGGTGGAGCAATCGCACGTGTTCTGCGCGTAGGTGATTGCTATATCTCAGGAAGTAACCGGCGGAATCAAACGAAAATTGGTCCATAGATAGACCCTACTGAGTACAGGTGCTGATTCAATTTGCGTGTCAATATCTGGAAGGGGGTGGAGCAATCGCACGTGTTCTGCGTGGGGGTGATTGCTATATCTCAGGAAGTAACCGGCGGAATTAAACGAAAATTAGTCCATAGGTAGACCCTACTGAGTACAGTTGCTGATTTAATTTGCGTGTCAATATCTTGAAGGGGGTGGAGCAATCGCACGTGTTCTGCGCGGGGGGTGAGTGCTATATCTCAGGAAGTAACCGGCGGAATCAAACGAAAATTGGTCCATAGGTAGACCCTATAGAGTACAGGTGCTGATTCAATATGCGTGTCAATATCTAGAAGGGGGGTGGAGCAATCGCACGTGTTCTGCGCGGGGGTGATTGCTATATCTCAGGACGTAACCGGCGGAATCAAACGAAAATTGGTCCATAGGTAGACCCTATTGAGTACAAGTGCTGATTTAATTTGTGTGTCAATATCTCAAAGGGGGTGGAGCAATCAAAAGTGCTTATTTTGTCATTGCACCTACTGTATCTCGAGAAATATTGCTGAGATTTGAATGAAATTTGGAATAACACTAACCCAATATGGAAGCAAGCATCGATTAAATTTTGGCGCCAATCGCCCCAGGGGGAGGGTGGGGTGATTTTTGCGCTTAGTCAACAATGCGAAAAATTAATTCATTAAAAAATCGCTTTCACGCTATTTAATTATCAAAACAGCTGAAAACTTTCAATGATTTGAAATTTTTAACTGTTGCCAATTTCTTTTTACTAACAAATAAAATGTTTGCAATTAATCTAAACAAGGCTTTTGTAATGATTTCCAATTTCGCTCATTGATTCTGCATTTGCAGGGTTATTACGATAATTGGGAAATTGGAGCTGTTTCCAATTATTCGGGCGAGTACGTATTTTATTTTGTAACTGAAATTCATAAGATAGATATAGAAGAAAGTTTCGTGACGGCCACGACAGCTAGTTTTTATGTAATTTTATTGGATTTTCTTAAGTCAAAATGTTTCATTTTTAGTGCTTTGGAAACATTATTTTTTGTTAATTTTTCTTTAATTCTTCTTGCATATGCAAAATAGAATATCATAATTGTAGAAAAGATTCAAAATTGTAGATAACTATATTATTTAGTGTAAAACTGGAAGTCTGAAAAACCGTGTTTCGAGGGATAGAAACTCAAACAGCATAGAATCGATAAACAGATCTAATATAAATGCTTGAATGTTCAGTTTAATTTTTGAGGAATGGCTTGACTTCTTAGACTAGAAAATGATAAGTCTAGGCAGAAATATTGTTTTGGTCCTTAACCTTTTAGAACCGGGTGGTACAACTGCTGTACCGCAAGTCTTTTTATCTTTGAGGACGTGGTTGAAATCTTCGCTTCTACCCTTTGGAATAGGGGATTTTTCCAATATTTCATAAAATCTTACTGGGGGACTACGCCTTTGTATTTGAACCGCGAAGTCATAAAACCCAAGTGCTTGCTGTTGCACCTCCCATTTTCTGAGGAAAAGGGACCTGCGTTTCAACAGTTGTACCGGCCCGTCTCGAAAGGAAAACTTCTATAGGAATAGCCCGGATCCAAAAGGTTAATAATACTGATTTTTGCTCTCACAACCAAAATTCCGTCTTGAGAGCATGACATAACTTGCACCCATGGTGCACTCAAATCACACTAATTTTTCAAGACATTAGTAATTAAATTATACAGCTAAAAGCTGAATTCGAAAGAAAAGTTGTTTGAATTTGGAAAAGACTAAAAAACGGTACAGTTATGATTCTTTTTCTGTAAGTTTTGATTGCTCTTTTTTATTGTTTTAATCACATATTGAGTTCAGTTTTTATGTTATTAATTTATTTTAGTTTAGTCTTTCTTCTTTTTTTTAGGATATCTGAAATATTAGAATTTTGTATGAAATAGTAATTTAGTACTTACCTATTATTTTCTTATTTCAGAATAATGCAGTCACCGACACAATACAGAAAGTTGCAGAATCGTTTAAGTGCAAACCTGTTGAGGGTAAGTTATATCTTAATTTAATTTTGCAGCTTAAAACCACTCAACTAGTTAACTGTTCAATGGGCTAAAATGTTCCTTGCATTATTATTTGTAAAACATGAAAGCACTCTATCAACAGTTAAAAAGACATGGAAATAACATTCCGATCTGCTAACTTTTGAAAATGTAAACTCAGCGCAGAGTTTTGCACAGAATTGAATAAAATGGCATATTTAATAACGAATATAGCAGATATGATGAGTAATTTACATTTTAATCTACAATGGAATAAGTAACAAATTATTTTGAATGAACATTAAATTTTTTATTTTGATCGATTATTAAACTTTTTATTTCTTTTTAAACAAAAATTTTCACAGGTAATATTATCTAAATGATTATATCATGGACATTATCTGTAATGATCAAAATATTTCTTGAAATGGCAAAAAAAAAAAAATAAAATCGTTCGTTTCGAATATGTTTTCATGCATTGTTGTTCAAAGCTGTAGTTTGTAAAAACTGATTTTTTCATAGCAGTTAGCATTCTTTGGATATTAATGAGACTGTGCCGGGTGTGTAAAGTTCTAAATGTTCAGCCCTTTTAGATATTCCAGTGTGAGCTTATTGGAGATATACTATTTCCGCAAAAGCTTTAAAAATCACCCTTACTTAGTTGCTTCTTTTTTTTTTTGTATCATTAGTATGTAATTTAAGAATGGCTCATTTCCTTAGAAGAAAGTTTCATCTTAATTTTATTGTAGATGTTAGCTTGCTTTGTTTTGACTGCAACTTAGTTCAATTATCGAAATTAAAAGTATTATACAAATGTTTTAATAACCTTGATCTAGTACACAGTTAAAGCTATAAAGTTAGCATTTAGGATAGTTTTAGATCTGTCACAGATAGTTATTATTTATTTAAATTTTTTTAATAACTTATCAGTGTTTGAAAAAAAATCTGGGTTTGAAGTTTTGATGCAAAATTTTTACAATACTCCTAGGAAATTTATTTGATATTACAGGAGTGTCAACTTTTCTGTCATTGAGATCAACTTCTTATGTTAATGATTTTGATCTACCTTCTTTATTTTTTTATTAGTGAGATGAGATAAGGATGTAATATTTTTTAATTCCTGCCTTTAGCATTACATTTAAACAATAACACATGACATTAAATTTTCTGTCAAACACAATCATTATACTTATGCATCCAAAAGAGATTGATTAATGAAAGAGTTTAATGTCCATTAATAGGTCACATTATAGAATATATTGTCAGTACAGATAATTTTAAAAGAACCTTCTGTGTGTGATTTTCTTAAGGGATAACATTTTTTGTTATTTTCAAGTCTGGAAAAATGGATAAAAAACTAAGATACATGCCTTACTTATCTAGGCCTATTAGGAATCATTGCATCCCATTGTGATTTACCTGTTGACCACCCCTTAAATAAATGTATTAGAATTTCAAAAACCTTTTTTTTCTTTTTTTTTTTTTTTTTGGCTGTATTAGTGAAAATACTGCTTTTCTTTGAATAGCATTTTAATTGATTATGATGAATTTTCAGGTATGCTTTCACATCAACTAAAACAATTTAGAATAGATGGTGAAAAATCAATAATTCAAAATCCAACAGAAGCTCAGAGGTAATTATAAATTATAGTGCTTTTAAAAGGCAAATGAAATATACTGAACTATTATATTTAAAGTTGCTTATCATACTTGATCTATTTTTTATTTGTTTTGAAATTTTTAACAGGAAAGAGCATGAAAAGTGTGAATTTGAATTGCATGAAGTGTATGCAATTGATGTCCTTGTTAGCACTGGAGAGGGAAAGGTAAGTTTTGAATTATGTTATTTAACAAAAGAAGAAAGAGAACCTATTGTATGGTATATATTCAAATAAATATACAGGGAACATGTTCTCTTACTTACCCTTAGATTTAGTTTTAGAGAATTTCAAGCTTTGTTTCCTTACAGGGTAGAGAAATGGATACAAGGACAACAGTTTTCAAAAAAACTGATGAAGTGTATCAACTTAAGATGAAAGCATCTAGAGGTATTTCTTATGATTTTGTTTTACATAATTTTAGATAATACTCTTTAGCAAATATAAATCTGATGGTATATTCAGGAACACTTCGCTAAGGTTTTTTTTAGTGTGTCTAAGAAAGAGAAGGTATATAATATTCAGATTTAAATGTACTTGTAGTTAGTGTGCACTAAGTACACTAATTAAAAAAACTTTTTGTCAAGTAAAAATAAGAAATAAGCATCCATTCAAAAGAAGTGTGCAATACAGGAAAGTTTTGGAAAAGGGTAATATTTTATTTAAGCATTGGTGTCTTTGATTCTAGTCTCTAATTGCCTATTGGTGCATGAGGCCACCATCTTGGCTATTCAGTCTGATCGGTTTCATGTGCCTCCTCCAGCTTAGCTAGCCAAAGGCATTTTGTTCCTGTTTGACCATCTGACGCCAGGTTAGTTTCGGACACCCTCTTTTTCTCTTGCCATCAGGGGCCGACGTCAGAGCAACTCTTGTTTGCACTCTGGGACTATTGCTTCCACTCTGAGAACATGTCTATCTAAGTTAATTATTAAGTGAAGAACTTCCTAGCATGCTTATTACTGATGGAGGTTTTTTAAAAAATAATGACCTGCAGAACTTCTCAGAAAATAAATTTCCTTAAAAAAACACAAATGAAAAGTTTTAAATAGATAATTTAAAGTGTTGCCTTTTGATGTCACAAAACTTTACATTTCACCATCTCAGAGCAACAGTAAAACATCTAATTCCAGGAATAATAGTTAGATATCCTACTATTGCTCTCAGGGGAAGGATTATTATCAGTAGCTCTTGGAGAATAGGATACATAAAATTTGCAATTTTAACCTGCTTAAAATAGGGCTTAGAGTTGCATTTTGGTCAATAGTTCTTTTTTTTCTCAGAAAGCAAAATTTACTTTTAAAATTCTCTTTTTTCCACTTGTAACATGTCTTTACTGCTGTATATTAAACTTTATCACATGTTTAAAGTTAAGATTTCAAGCCATTATTATAATTATTTTTTATTTAGCTTTTTTTAGTGAAGTTGATAAAAGGTTTGGAAGCATGCCATTTACTTTGCGGTAAGTTGCTTCTTTAAAATAAAAATTAACATAAGTTACTTATCATATTAAGCATTTAAAATATATAATTTACTGTGCATTTTTACATTTCAAAAACTTGTTTTTCATAATGTACTTTCATTGAGTTTAAGTTTGTTGCATTTTAATTTATATTGTTACACAATTCAAGCCACCTTGTAATATCAAATTTTAATGAGCGCCTCAGTAAAAAAAAAAAAATTGTATATAAACTTGTCTTAATCAAATCCGCCACTCCTGGCTATAAATGTCACTATTTGACAGATAAAACACGCATGGGAACTTAGCCAAAAGCTGAGGATGAAAATGACTAAAAAATGTTACTTTAAGAAATTAGCAACTAAAATGGGAAAAAAAAATCTTTTTTTCTCCCTGTATCTCCAACATCTCCCGTACTTTTAAAACAATGCATATTTAAAACAAGATGAGACATTTTAAGTGTTTGAAGTTAGAAAAATGTTCATTGCAAGAAAAACACATGACTAACTTATTAAAAAATTAAGGCCATTCAACATACTAGTCAAAAGTGGAAGACCTTCCGTCTTAAGATGTATTTCCGTTTTGACAAAATTACCAAGACATAAAAATAAATCTCATTCCTTCAGTTTTTACTTATAAAGAAATAAAAAGGGGAATATAAAATCGGATTTCTGAAAGTGCATTCTGATTATATTTGCATTGGGGCCGTTCCTTTCTCTTTTCTTCTGAATTTCATGTTCAGCGCCGCAAGTTCTCATAGAACCCATCTTTTCCTTTCCATTCATGTTATCAAATATGACCAACAATTTCGTTTTAAGGATTTCAATTTACGAGAATATGAGTATCCCCCCTCCCGTCATACAATCTTCTCTAGCATTATCGGAGATCTAAAATTTTGATTTTGAAGCTTCCAATACCAAAAATATGGATGAGAAAGAGTTCCTAAACACCTTATGCTTTTCCCTAACATTACCACATACAGCCTACAATTGCCTTTTTAAGACTTTATTTTCGAAAAAATTGTGGAGAAGTGCCCCCAAACTTTCTCATAACATCAAGAAAGGGAGCTAGAAATTTGAAACTACAATTTTCAAAAATTGGCATGGAAGAGTCCCTGAGCATTGTCCATTGCCCTAATGAAAATGAAAGTTGGCCTACAATTTTGTTTATAGGACTTGAATTTCAAAAACTCCCCGGTGGGGGGGGGGGGGGCTATTTCTAACATTGTCGGAGATCTTCCAGAGTTCTAATTTTGGCATTTTAGGTGGCTACGCCGCAGCCTAATGTCACCTAAGATCGTCTAAAATTTTAATTTTCAGAACAAAAAATTGAAAAATCCCCCCTCTCCCCGAGCTTAACAGTTAGCAACAAAAGAAATGGCAGTATAAGCCTTTAAAGAAATAAGAAGGCATGAAGAAGTCCCTAGAGCTGTTAAAAACTTAATTTCCCACAGGCCATTTGGAGCCTGTGAAGCCCATCCATGTATCTCATTGCTTTGTGTGAAAAGTGACGTAATCAAGAGTATTCTTAGTCAGTTGTACCAAATCTGTTTTCTCCAAGCTGTATTGGACTCGGAATTTGATCCACATAATAATTACAATGTAATTATTTTTCTGATAAATTGTCAATGAAAAAGCAATTATAATCACAATTAGTCTGGAATCATGAGAGTTCATTCACACTTGCTCCAAAACATAACTGCTGCTCTAAAAGTCAATTTTTCTTCTCCAAAGGTGCGCTTAAACCA